>JBAMYA010000002.1:4828483-4847979 GCA_037176975.1 Arrhamphus sclerolepis | reverse complement strand
TTTTTCTTTACATATTTTAAAATGTAAAAGTGCATCAGAAAACAGGACAAAAAAACCCCAAAACAACACTGAACTCAAAATAAAGCACAACAGTGTCCAAATTAACATCTCGGGCAGAATAAATGGAAAAAAAAGATGAATTTTTTAGGTTCTTAGAACTTTTCTAACTATCTTATCAAATGTAGTCACAAATGTCCTTAAAACAGCATCATTCAAAAATTAAGATTAAGAAGATTTTGGCATCACAATAAAAATTTCTTCTGCTGGAAAATTCTACTTCATTGAACCTTGAATTGCTACTCAGAGGTAAAGTTACTATAACAATGTTCAACATGCGGTTTAGTTTGAAATGACATTTAAACTATGCTGCTTCACCCAAAAGGTCTCCGCCTGGATTAAACCTGGATTAATACAGTAAACGGGGAACAGGCTCCTGCAGTGATGAATGTGTTTCAGCTTCAACAACTTCATGCTGTGAGCAGCCTCATGAGAGGGACGGTCCCGTTGATGTGGATATGATCCAACACATTATGGAAAACTGAAAGGGTGATGACAAAAAAAGGTAACGGATAATCACGATCTGAGATCACTTACAAATATTTGTTGTAATTGTAGAAAATCAATTACAGAACTCACAGCGTTGCTCATGAGTTAAAGACCGTTTCCAGATGCAGCGTGGAGAAAACTGAAAGTATTGGGACTAAACAGATGTGCAGCCTCAAGAAAACCATTTATCAGTGAGTTTAATCATAAAAAAGAAAAAAAAAACTCAGTTTGGACAGGAGCATAAAGATTAGATTGTGGAAGAATGGAAAACCGGCATGTGGTCCGATTTCACAGTGACTTAAAAATCCTGACTGACTTAAAAGAACGGTATACTTTCCATGTGTGGACTAATGAAGTTCTATTGAATTGAGTAGATTTGACCTTATTCCAGAGGAATTGGTGCATGAGGTTATGAAGAATGGCAGCTGATCGGTTTGATCGGGGGTTGTCTGAAATATGTTGGTGGATATTTTTTTACATTTAGTTTTTTAATTATTTGCAATCGACACATTTCCATGCGTACATGTGGCTGATGCTGGTTAGGGTTTACCCTTCTATGATATTTTATATCTTTTAATGCTCTGAAACCACATTCATAGACTGTTCCAGTAAGGGCCATTTTACATGACTAAACATGTGTACAGTAATATAGATATAGTCATCCATAACTGTTCCTGATGGTGCTTTATTTCATACGTTAAGATTCAGCTGGTAGGCCTCCTTCATCCTGCAGGAACTTTATCAGCTGCTGGAGAGAAACCGCCAGTACCAGCTGAGGGATATGACTGTTAACAGTCGTCCAGGTTCTGCTATTTCTTTTCTTTTTTCTTTTCTCCTGTCCTGGCTCAGTAAACCCACGCCGACTGACCTTTCAGTCAACTGGCCAAACTTTGCATACCTACTCACCGTTTCCCCGCCATGCAAATGCAGGAAGATACAGAGCAGACTTCCTAGGAGTGGGGAAGGCCTCGCTCTGAGCCCAGTGGGCCGCTGATGAGCTCCAGTGGAGAGACCTGTTGGAAAAAGTAATGATTACTTGGATTGATCCAACTAATGTTAGGTCGTTACCAAAAAGCTGTGATTTAGCTGCATTTTCAGTCTTTTGTATCCAGCAGTGCAGTCAAGAAGACCTGAGGCCTGAACCGTTTACGTTCTGTTTCCGTTTAATTGCTCTTACAGCATATTTGAAGATGTCTTTTCTTAAACCTGTGCAGCGTCCGTATATTTGGACGCCTCATGGTGACGATACACCAGTTGAAGACTTGAGGACAGTTCTGTATCACTCACTAAAATAAAATATTTTGTAAAGATGCGAGGTTCCTAATTACACAGAATCCACTAGTTACACAACTATAACCCATAAATAACCCTCCAGTTGGTTGTTGACACTGATTACGTCATGAAACAGCGCACACTAAAACACTTAAACCCAAACTTAAACTGTGGACCTGCACTTGAGCTGGCAAGTATCCCCATTCATATTACTTCTTTTTATTTAAATTACACACATAGTTTGAATCCTAATGTAACTACATCTTGAACAGTGCAAATATAGTGTTTTGTTATGTAATGTTAGGTAGAATCAGTTCATTTGAAGACTTCTTGACGTTTTTTTTTGGAAATGTTTCACCACATTCACATGTGAAAGTATCTCATACTTTCTCTATATCAGTGGTATTTTTCCACTAAGGTGGAGGTTTGGCTTTACGATGGAAGGGTTGCTCTTTCTTCCTGGCTTTCTAAAACCACAGTGAGTCGTTTTAAAGTGGGGACGAGGTAACCCTGGACTTCAGCATTTATTATTCATCAGCAGATAGCACTTCCACAGATTGTGAGGGCCACAGTGAAGCTGGGTGGGTGTGGGAGAGCGCGACCCTGTGAGGGAGGCATCTATCGCTCTCATCCCACTGCTTTTATTTCACTTTCAGCTCATCTTAAATTTCCATTATTCACCACAAAAAGCCAAGCTGAGCCTTTTCACAATGACTCTTTGACATCGAAGAGCCCCTCCTCCTCGTCACACACACACACACACACACACACACTTCAGAGCACTATGTGGAGGACTATTATTAATCATGCTATTATCAACTCCTCACATCTTTTGGCACTATTTGCTGTTTAATCACTAAAATAATACGAAGGGGAGGGCGGTAGTGCTGGGGTGGGGGTTTCAGGTTGCTATGGTGACCAAATGGAAAAGGTCAGGTGTAGTTTATCTTATCAGCGATGGGGAATGGTTACTAATTACAGATAGCTACTACCAGCGCTCTATCCACCCAGCCCTGCCTTAAAACACTATCAGCAATCCACACTGGTCCAATATTAAAATTATCTCTGAAGTCATCCACACACACACACACACACACACACACACACACACTCTGGTTGGGTTGCAGGACTCCCTGAAAGACACCATGCCAGGCATGGCAAGGTCAGGTCGAGCCAAGGAAGACATGGCCAGATGCTCTGGTTGACATCACCTTATGAGTAGGATGAGTGGGTGTACTGGACGAGTCCCCCTGCTGGATGACCTCATCATGAGTTCAGACCCTTTATCTTCTAGAAGTTCCTTTGAGTGTCACTGTTGAGTCCTCCTCATGGCAGCAGATCTACCACTGAGCTGTTTTACACTCCTTGAGGCATTGAGAGTGTCTTTGACCCTGTTTGGACCTGGTATTTACATGTTTGCTGAGTGATCCAGTACCAAGCAAACAGCTGTCAGTGCATCTGGTCACACCTGGCATTAACATGCACTTGTGATTGGATCCAGTCCCCTGGCCTACACGTAAAGAAGGAAGTATACCCTTTATTTGTGTAACCACTCTCTGCCATCGATTCCTGAATATTTCTCTTTTACGTAACCGTGCTGCGGTACCAGTCCGAACTTTTTTCACTGATTTCTTTCAACCCAAAGTGAAACGTGGCTCCTCAGTGTTCAGTATTCTGAAGTCCATGTTGGTTCCACGCAGTAAGGACACCCTTCACA
Source organism: Arrhamphus sclerolepis (assembly GCA_037176975.1). Taxonomy (NCBI): domain Eukaryota; kingdom Metazoa; phylum Chordata; class Actinopteri; order Beloniformes; family Hemiramphidae; genus Arrhamphus; species Arrhamphus sclerolepis. The sequence goes on along the minus strand of JBAMYA010000002.1, from coordinate 4,844,444 downwards.
TCAGTTATGCCATGTGGCCCAGCATGCATTGCATTTACACACCTAAAAGGACGAGCTCAAATATGAGATTTATTCTAAGCGTACTATTAAAATGTATTTAACATGTATTTGATAAAGCATTGACAAGAATAATTTCTGTTTAAGACTTGAGACACACTAAAATTTTCAAAAACAATGTTATAAATATGATTTTCCTCCAACAAACCCTGTAAAAGGTAAAAACATGGTCATGCTGCATCAGGTTACAAATGGTTGTCAGCCTTTTGAAGGCTGTTAAGTTTATTTATTTATATTTATCAAAGAGATTTTACACTATTTTCCATTTTCACAGTTGTGACTGCTTGTTTTTACGTATAAAATCTTATACTGTGCTGTTTGGTTTATTGTGCAACACTCCACATGCTAAAGAGAAGGATCATTGCAAATGCTGCACGTGGTCTGTTAAGATTTTAAACTTTTTTAGCGTGGACAAATGAATAAATAAGAAAATAATGGTCCTTTTTAATCACTTGAGAGTTGTTGTCCTTGAACGTGCCACGAGGAAGTTAATGGGGCAGTAGCAGTGCAGCAAAGAGCTGAAATGATAAGCGGATTTGTTCTGAACATGCTGTAGTCCAGAGATCCAGCTTTGGCCAGTGTGGATTTACAGTTACAGTCTTTTCATTGTTTCACCTCCTTTAACTAGTGTGAAAAGTATAATCAGTACCTTAAAAGCAATATGATGTGGCAGCTACCCTGATGGTTTATAATCTATCTGCTTGTGAATGCTTTCAAAGAATTGGGAACTAATTATTTCACGCGGCTGGTAAACTGATGGTTGAGTGGCGTCAGAGTGGAGCAGAAGCTTTGCAGCGCATCAGTGTGTAACACTGATTTTCAGCTTTGCAATGTTTTTTCCTGATTATATTAAATACAGAAAATCATCATTCCTTACGATTGTGTGGTGTGACTTTTTTACATAATTGACGTCACTTAAATCGCTAAGATTTTCAGCACTCAGGTGAGTTTTGAGCATCAGGGCTGACAGCAGTGTTGTTGAGCAGAATGTTCAGGAACTAGAAGGAACTTTGGATGTGAAGTGACCTGATGATGATGACTCATTCATGAAGAAGCTCATAGGAGCTTTGAAAAACAGGAGTGAAGATTTGCTCCTATTCTCTAAATGATGTTTTTGTGAGGATGATCAATAACTTGAATAAATAAATGAATGAATGAAAAGTGCATCTTTAAGAGTTTTAAGAGATTTAAAACGAAAAACATAAAGTTGACTCGGAGTCTGAAAGGATCATATTTAAGCATATTTAAGTGTTCTGTTAATTCCACCTTGTTTAAGCAATTTGATGGATTCTTCTAACTTTAAAGTGTCAGTTTGCTATGCTGTTGTGTGTGTGTGTGTGTGTGTGTGTGTATGTATGTATATATAGATAGATAGATAGATATACATGTAAGGTTTTCTTGGTCTCATAGTCATAATGTCAATGGTTTTGGCACATCTTAAAACTTTCAGATTTTTTGGAATTTCAAGATTTAAAACAGCCCCAAAACGAGGTGTGCTACATCACAGTCATGTAAAGCTAAAAAAGATACTATCTGTGATGTTAGTGTTATTTTTTATTTGTGTAAACAGGCAAAATTGAATAATTTGTATAATGCGTTTTCCCACCTCTAACAATTGTTGCTGAGTATAAAACTTACATTTTTTACTAACCAACATGAAATGGGGAAAAAAAATACATACTATAGGAAGGTCGAATGATTTAATTGGATTTTTAAATCACAATAATTAACAGGTTTAAGATATGAAAGGATAGGCTCTGCACTTTGGTCTCCTATTGTCGTTACAGGAAATATGTGACCGTTCCGGTTTTTTTTTTTTAAGTGTAGTCATCCTTCACCTATCATCTCAGAAGATAATAGTTCACGTAATTGATTGTAAACTATGCTTTCTTTTCGCTGTTTTATTTATTTGCCTCTCTGACATACTATTAAGCCATTATAACCAAAATGATTTGTTTCGCACTCAGTTCAGGTAAGACCAGAAGTAATTTGTTGACATGAATAACAAGTCTTTTGATAGACGCTGAGAAGCAACGTCAGGTCCACGGTGTCAAAAAACAACTCGATTTCTTGCCTTTCAAAATAAAAGAACAAACTATTAACGTGGGCAGTTTAACGGGTTATTTAAGTTCATAATCATACCACTGGCATCTGTGCATTATACTTATATATTACCGTCGTATTTACAGCAGATGAAAATTCAGAAATAATCCAAAGGGAAGAAAATACTATTTATGAACAATTATTTTGAATAATAATGTTTGACTTCCGGTAGAATTCTCATGACTTCCGTACAGCCTGACAGAGGTGGACGTCACCGATGCTACAGTCAAGCTCCAGAGCTGCAAACTAGAAAGCTTCAGTCATCAGCCACCTAGCAGTTTATCAAGGCTTTAGCTACAATAGAGGATTATTATTTATCAAATATAACTTCATTAAGTAAGAGCACAGAGTTTTTGTAGAGGTGTATCCGCGGTAAAATGAAGAGACGGCTCTCCTTTGGTTTCCGGCTACTCTATTTGCTAGTCGCGTATTTCTGTTCGTGCTCGGCGTTTTACCTTCCGGGTTTAGCCCCAGTGAGTTTTTGTGAGGAAGGTAATGCTGGCGACGACTGTCAGGTATGGTTATTTTGAAAATGTTACAATGCAATGGATATAGTGTATTTTTCTTTTTCTTTCTTTCTTCTCTTTTTTAAATTACTTACTTATTTCCTTCTGTTTCATAGTATGGTTAGCTTTCCAGTCGTACTGTAGGCCCCGGCTACTACCTGAAACAAGGCTATTGGCATTTTATTTAGGTCCATTCCAAATGTTTCATATTTCTTTCCACTGGTTGTCAAATATGATGAAAAATATATACTTTTAGTTGGGTTTAGTATTAATCTCTTTCACCAAGCGACTATATTAAATCGGATCCAAGTAAATAGAGACGAAGGTTGATGATGGCATCAATTGTAACCATGTTGCTGCTAAGCAAAATGCGATAGATAGTTATCACTATATTTTTTATGTACATTTGAACTGTTTATTGATTTTATGTAGGTATGCGTGTTTCCCTATCAGCATTTTAGCACTCATTAACAGACTTTTAGTTTATTCTAGCTCGTGAAACAGCTTTATTGTATATAAAGAGTACAAATTATGTCTCTTTTACAGACTGAAATTCAGCTGTTTGTCAATCGCTTGGACTCGGTGGAGTCAGTTTTGCCTTATGAATATGATGTGTAAGTTCCATTCAACTTTTCTTATTCAGTGACATCTTGTTAATATATTATCTGGCTATCTCAGCATCATCTCCTGATTATGCATGATAATTTGAAAATTTGTTGAAGGTTCGACTTTTGCAAAGATGCCAAGGAGATAAGGCCTTCTGAGAACCTCGGACAGGTGCTGTTTGGTGAGCGAATAGAATCTTCACCGTACAAGGTGAGTGAAGGTGCTGTTTACACAGACATGTACATGTTCCATGTCATCCTTTTCTTTTTAGATAGGGTTTAATGTGTATACCATCATAACTACTTTAAATTTTTTACAGTTCAACTTTAAACAAGATGTTCAATGCAAGGCAGTGTGCACAAAGACCTACAAGAAAGGCAGCAAAGAGGACACAGCCAAACTGGATTTTCTCAAGATGGGAATGCAGTTGAACTACCAACATCACTGGTTTGTTGAAGATGTGTTCCTGTTTGGCTAATACTTTAATTGTTTATAGACTGACATACTACTTGCCTGAAAGAAAAAAAAATGTTAAAAATGCTAATAAAATAAACACAAATGCATTTATTAAACTTAACCTGTGCTTTTTCAGGATCATTGACAACATGCCAGTGACATGGTGCTATGATGTCGAAGATGGTCAGAAGTACTGCAACCCTGGCTTCCCCATTGGCTGTCTTGTTACGCAAGAAGGTAGACCGAAAGATGCCTGTGTTATTAATGTGAGTTGTGGTTTCTGACTTTACTTGTCTAGTTTTCATTCTGACATTTATTGAGTGACCGCCTAGAGAAAAACATTACATCAGTGGATAATCTCTAAACATTGTCATTTGTGCATGTATATCCTCACACTAATATAGGTGCATTACAAAGAAAGCAAACACGTTCACTGCAGGCCATTTAAGTACAATTAAAATGTATTCCAATTCATTATAATTCTGTTAATCAATTTGCATAATGTCAGTTCAAAATAAATAAATAAAACTGCCTAACTAAGTAACTCAAATGAGTTAGGAGGAGTGCAGTCGATATTTCAGGTGTCTTGAAGTATTTAGTATTCTAGGACTGAAGAAAAGTCATCAATGTTATATAGTTTGATGGGCCAGGCCTCTCAGACACAGAATAGTTAGTAAAAGTGAAATGTTTAATAAAAATGAAGTGGAAAGCCATACTTACTGTTGATCTTAACTTTATTTTCAGTCTGAGTTCCACAAGAAGAGCACATTTTATGTCTTCAACCATGTGGAGATTAAGATCACTTATCACAATGGAGCATCAGATGATTGGAAAGGGGCTCGCCTGGTTGCTGCCACCCTTGAACCAAAGAGGTTGGTGGATGGAAAGGGGGTCCCTATATTTTGATCTGATGTACCTCAGTATGTTCTAACTGAATGACTGAATAACAACTGACTATCACAAATGAATATCAAGTTTAATTTTAGTGTGATTTGATTGAGTTTTGTGTGTTGTGCACAACAGCATCAACCATGCTGATGGGAAAACCCCAAACTGTGCTGGAAGTACAGCAATGGAAGTCCCAGGAGTTTTTAACAGTGATGTGTCGATAGTTTACACCTACTCTGTCTCTTTTGAGGTAGGCAAACTGTGTGAATTATATTTAAGGATTTTATGTGTCCATGTACATTGAAAGGTTGGAGTTATGTACTTGTTTTATACATTTTTTTTTCTTCCAGGAAAACAAGGACATCAAGTGGGCCTCAAGGTGGGACTACATCCTGGTCTCCATGCCTCACACCAACATCCAGTGGTTCAGGTCTGGAAATGTTTAGAACATTTTTTCTCGATAAATTGTCACTCAGCAGCTCTCCAGTTCTGTATAAACAGCTTTTTGTTTATTTTGTAGCATCATGAATTCCTTGGTCATTGTGCTCTTCCTGTCTGGAATGGTTGCCATGATCATGCTGAGAACCCTGCACAAGGACATAGCCAGATACAACCAGGTGGACCAGGTAAAGGCATAGTTGAGCTCTGAATGTATAAAACAGGCAGAAATTGAATCATCTTGTTGTATTAGTGAACAGCATTGCACCATATTTGGATTAGGCAAAATAGAATTCAAATTAGTTGGAATTTACTGGACACACTTTCAAGTCAACAGCTTTATGATTCTCCACATATGAAGTTTGTCAGGATCAGAGGTTCAAATAGAATCTGGGATTTAGAATATTTCCTATTCTGCTGTGTAATGAAACTAATAGATTTTAGCTGAAATGATTAAAGTGATACATATTGGGAGATTGATGTTTTCCCTGGTGGTAGCAGCCATCTGTCCTCTTGTTCAGAATTGTTGGGAATGCTTTGTCTCTGTTGGGTGAAATCCCACCTAGCACAATAGGTGCATGGTATCCAAAATGATGAATGTTATTTTACATTTCACAGAAAGACTTGATAAAACTTCCATCGGGCAAGGAAAAATCGTCTCTACTATATGTAAGCTTTGTGAAAGCCATTTTAAACAAAACATTTTGTGGCAATTAAATCAGGTGCTGGGATGTGTATGATTGTGTAAAACAGGCATATGCAAATAAAATGTGGTGTGGATAAACTTTTTTTTCCCCTTAAACTAGGAGTTAAGACTAATATTTAAAGAAATTGCACATTTCCTCAAAAAGGCTGTTGCAAAGAACAGAATATTTTCCACACCAAATTTTAAATCATGTTCACCTGATTTTGCTTTGCTTGTAGGTGTAAAGCAGAATCAACTGATTGGTGGCTGGTACACCTTCAATGCTTCCTTTTTTTGAGAAAGAAAAAAAAAAGTTATTAATTCTTAATTCTTTTGCCTTTTTACTTCCACAGGAGGATGCACAGGAAGAGTCAGGATGGAAGCAGGTACACGGGGATGTTTTCCGTCCCCCGAGGAAAGGGATGTTGCTCTCTGTGTTCCTTGGACAGGGAACGCAGATCTTCATCATGACTTTCATTACACTCTGTAAGAAGTATTTTACATTATTTTGTATGTGTGCTGAATTTTACCATAATTCTGATGCTGATAATGTAAACACACAACACAAATGTGTCTGAAGGAATTCTTTGCTGCTGCTCTCATGTCTTCACTTTGGAAAGAGGTTTCTAGTTCAGGTGAACTAGCTGTGTTCTTTGGCCTTGTACAAGATAAGTTGTCAGAGTAGACCTGAAAAGGGGAGGATGACCTTTTATGCTGCGGTATGACCATGACTGCAGCGTAATCTTCAACTAGTCTTCTTATTTTTGTATGTGTGTATTATATGTATGAGAGAGAGAAAGAGAGAGTGCTAACGAGCGACCTTGTAAAGTGTGAGGTCATTGGACAGCAGATAGAAGTATTGAAAGTTGTCTATGTGTTGGTATATAAGTGCAATATTTATGTGTCTGAACGAGTGAACTGATGGTTGTTTGTCACCTCTAGTCCTGGCGTGTCTGGGTTTCCTGTCTCCAGCCAACAGAGGGGCTCTCATGACGTGTGCTGTGGTACTCTGGGTCCTGCTGGGCACACCCGCTGGCTATGTTTCTGCACGTCTTTACAAAAGTGAGACAGCTTTATTTCAAATTGCAACACTGTCAACATGTAGATTTTCTAGCAGTGTCATAGTCCCTGTGTTGTTTTTTTAAAATTTTTTTTTAAATCCAAACCTTGTTAACAGCTTTTGGAGGTGAAAAGTGGAAGACAAACGTCTTGCTGACTGCACTGTTGTGCCCAGGGTATGTTCTCTTGACTGACTCTTTTCATTTATCTTGTATTTATACCACATTTTCTGGCCTTGAGCGTTGAAATCAACCTTGCAAACTGGTATTATCCAACACATGCTTATCATTGTCTGTGCCATTTCCCTTTGTCTATTTTTCTGCCCTAGCATTGTATTTGCAGACTTCTTCCTCATGAACCTGATCCTTTGGGTGGAGGGTTCCTCAGCAGCAATCCCCTTTGGCACTCTGGTTGCCATTTTGGCTCTGTGGTTTGGAATCTCTGTGCCCCTCACCTTTGTTGGAGCTTACTTTGGATTCAAGAAACCTGTGAGTTAGCAGTCGTAATTTATTATACTTGAAAATATAAATTTTAAACAAAATATGTGTATGTTTTTTAGTTTCTCACCACTGAATTTTCTGCTCTTATACAGGCAATTGAGCAGCCAGTGAGAACAAACCAAATCCCGCGTCAAATTCCTGAGCAGTCGTTCTTCACAAAACCTATCCCAGGCATCGTAATGGGTGGGATCCTGCCCTTTGGGTGTATCTTCATTCAGCTCTTCTTCATTCTCAATAGCATATGGTACGCAGAGAAGAATGCTGTTTTTCCTGATTGTTAGACAAGCCTGTTTTAAAATAACTTGCTTTCATAACTAGTTTACTTTTATACATAACATAGAGTGTTTTGTGTTGTAGGTCTCATCAAATGTATTACATGTTTGGATTCCTGTTCCTGGTTTTCATCATTCTACTCATCACCTGCTCTGAGGCTACAATTCTCCTGTGCTACTTCCACCTTTGTGCTGAGGTACCTGAATGTTCAGCCCTGAATGAGGTCCCATTTATCAAATTTGTCATGTTTTTGTTGTTGTTGCCTGAATCTAACATGCCATCATCTTATCCTGTGTTTCAAGGACTACCACTGGTGGTGGCGTTCCTTCCTGACCAGCGGGTTCACGGCCGTTTATCTATTCATTTATGCTGTGCACTACTTCTTCTCAAAGCTGCAAATAATTGGAGCCGCCAGTACGATTCTGTACTTTGGATATACTATGATTATGGTCCTCATCTTCTTCCTCTTCACAGGTGAGGCTTTTACTGATTAACAAATAGCTCTTTTCATTTTATCAAAGTATCAAATTGTTTTAGTTTGCCTTTAATTGCGATCTAAAATAAAAGGCTTAATTGGATGTTTATATTATTAAAAGAATGGCTATACTGCAGCGTTTATGAGCAGTGACGTACTTCAGAGGTAAAAAGGGTTGTGCGGCTTCCTTATTTTGTTTGTTCGGAGTTGCTCAAACATTAGCTAACATCAATTCAACTGCAAAAGAAGGATCCAGCATCCTGTTCTTAGACTAAAGAGACAAGGAAGTTGTTCACACTATTGCGCAACAATTGCTTGTCATTTAGTTAACACTGAACCTTGGTTTTTTTCATTTATGCTCTAGCAGTACTGACTTGTCAAGTTAAATTGAAGAGTGTTAATCTTCAAAGCTTCTTTCTGAACTGTAATGTTTGAGTCTGTCAGAGGTTTAATGAAATTAGACTGTAATATGCCCTGCTGTCAGGTCTAGTTAAGCAGACCTGTTGGATCAGTTTTACTACCTGTGGTTTGCTGTTTGACAAGTCGGAGCCAGATTTGGGCAGGGGAATATCATGTTTTGTTCTTTTGTTCTGTAGTTCAAAAGGTATAGCCAACTCATCCCATTCATTGTCATGGATGATACATCTGAATGAACTTAGGATTCAATCTCTGCTGCAGTTTTATCTCTGCCCACATTTGAGATCTGACTCTTTGTCACATGTTGTGTAAATCAATGCCCTGCACACATTCTCACAAAGGATGGGATAGAAGGAGCATCGATACCTCTTTTTTCCCTTTTTTTAAAATTATTTTTTTAAACACCGTAAAGATTGACATGTTTTTATGGTAATCTTTATGGTGCTTTTGAGCTTCTTTGCCGCCAGCTCCAACGAGACTCTAGTGTGTGTACAGAAAGAGGATATTATTAAGTACGAAGTAATGGGCAAATACCCACCTAAGTCTGTATGTTACACAGGAATATTGGCTCACCGTGATGTCAGACGATGACATTCTCACCGGTGTTATTCTGTCATTAGGCCAGATAAACGTTATCCCCGTGTCAGTGCTTGTCATTGTCAGCGCTGCTTAACAATGTCTAAAGACTGAGCTATAAGTAGTGAGTGGATGAGATGTCAACTGATTATCACAGCAGAGTAATCCAGGGGTTCAAGGAAAAGATTATCTTTCCTCCTTGATCTATATAATCCTAATCCCTTTCATTTCCCTTTTTATCGTTTTATTTTGTTGTCTGCATTTGTCACCTCAATCCCAACTTTGATCACTACTTAATTCAGGTTTGGGTGACCTGAGCACTCAGATGGGACTTTGATACCCAGATGAACTGATACAGGATTTTGACAAATCAACATGGAAAGGCTCAGGCAAAGTGCCTTTTTTTTTTTTTTTAAACACCCCGACTGGTTGCAATTTTTTTGAGGGAAAAAACTTTTTTTTTCAGTCTTTTAGGATGGATTTTTTTGTGTGTTTCTTTCTTTCTACTATAGCTGCTTTATATTATATAAAGTTAGCTTTTAGGAAGGTTTTGCATGTTTTTGAGCATTCTTACTTTATGTAAAAATAAATAATAATACCCCCTCTTTTTTTTTTTTTCTTAACTAATCTGTCCGTCCTGTCTTCTGTTGTCAGGTACAATTGGCTTCTTCGCTTGCTTCTGGTTTGTAAATAAGATCTACAGTGTGGTCAAAGTGGACTAGAGGACTAGAGGAAGAAGTAACTCCTTGCTATCACAGTACTGGGCTCCCCGGTGCTGGCCATGTAATAAAGTGGTCCGGATTGACCTGAACTGAAACATCACTTAGGAAAGAAAAATCCCGCAGAGCAGAGCCCGTCCTCTTTTGTGCTTTAAACCTCTGTTGCTATTTTCTTTTTTAAAATATATATCAGTTTGTGTTCACTGTTGACCGGTAATATTTTGAATGGCGCCTTTAAAATCGGTGTGGGTTCTAATGATCAAGTCGTCACTGTGAGCAGTTTGTTTTCTGAAATGTTTTAACTTTAATTTTTGAAGGAAAGCAAAATATTCACTTTTGCTTTTCTATTCTGTTATGGCTAAATGTTCTTTTTTATTATCTGTTCTGTAATGATTTAAAAAAAAAAAAGTGTGTACATATATTGTATAGAGAGGGAGAGAGAATGCTACTTAAAGATTGTCACCATTTGGGATCTTTCTTTTGGAAGTTTTTTTTTTCTTGTTTTTTCCTCTTTTTTTCTTTTTCTTTTTGAAAGTAAACATTGGGCTATTATTCCCTAAATAACAGCCTGTATTGTAGCTGAAACAGATAAAACACTGATGTTGCTATGACAAATGTCCGTTTTCTTAAATTTAGACAAGTATATGATACACTGATTCGCCAGGTCAAGTAGTGCATCTGTGTAATAGAGCTGCTACAAGTACAACATGTTGTGTATATAAAGGGTGATCTTTCAATGACATACATGTTGTTTGGCTACAGAAAATATTCCCACCTTGTTAACTATAATGCATTCCATAAGAATACTGATTAAGAACATATGCAACACTGAGATGCATCCTTTCAAATCTTAAAAATTAAGAAAAAAAAGTTTGGTTGAACTGTTTTCATTAAACACTGCTTCTGTTCGCTTCAAGCAGTGTGGAGTCATCATATAACTGATAATTTTACAAATAAATGTAATTAATCGAAAGCAAAAACCATGTTATTGTTTGAGCTGACAGAATTAATGTCACACACAAATAACTCTTCCTAATTGCTTTTCTCTGAATATAAGATGGGCAGTACGGTGTCTTGGTGGTCAGCACTGTTGCCTCACAGCTAGAAGGTTCCTGGTTCCAGCCTCCACAGGGGTCTTTCTGTGTGGAGTTTGCATGTTCTCACCGGGTACTCCGGCTTCCTCTCACAGTCTAAAGACATGCATGTTAGGTTGATTAGTGTTCCTAAATTGTCCCTAGGTGTGAGTGAGTGTGTGGATGGTTGTATGTCTACATGTGGCCCTGTGATGGACTGGCAACCTGTCCAGGGTGGACCCCTGCCTTTCGCCCCCAAAGTAAGCTGTGATAGACTCCAGCAGACCCCAGTGACCCTGCACAGGAAATAGCGGGTATAGATAATGGATGGATAAATGGATGAATATAAGATCATAATTCCACACCCAGTTCGTACCATCAGGGGGGTTTTTTTGGTCAAAACTGGAGAAAACGGCGAGTGGTGAGATGCTTTATTTGCATAGTGCTCTCTTTGTAAAGCAGACAAAACTTTCTGAAAATTTGATTTTGAAATGACTTAATGGGCCAAAAAAAAAGAAAAGCAACTCCTGATTGATTTCTCTAGTGTACTTTTATTTGGCGGCAGCTTCTCTTACCCTTGAGTCTGATAAATGCTTAACTGTCTAAAGCGCACAATAATATAACATAGTCAAGAATTGAACATAAAATTACACTGACACACATTACATATAGTTTACTTTTATTCAACAACAGTGTTTTAATATTGAAACCAAAAATGATACAAAAAGCACACAATCACAAAAATATGTAATTCTGAAAGACTAAAACATTTTATCTTAACTTGCTGTAGTACACAGTTCTATAGCGAGGGTCCAATATATATATATACTGTATATATACATATATATATATATATATATGTATATATATATATATACATATATGTATATATGCAGCTTTGATTGTCAACTATAATACTGCTGTTTTTCAAGTGACCTGTTCAATAAACTGAACCAAGGCAGGTCTCGTTGTACTGTCTCGAGAAATCCATCACATACTAAAAAAAGAAAATGGACTTAAAACATCCAGGCTTCTTCCAGATTTTTTCTCTCTTTTCCATAATGTATAAAAACTTGACAAAACTGAGAATTAATACTCTTGAAGTAATGCACTCAATACAGGCCTTAAACACACCAAATAACTTATTTTGTGATTAGTTATGACAAGATGAGAGGCTTACAACCCTTACATATATATACATGCCTTCCCTATACCTAAGCCTTTCAGCATGTTTTGTTTTCTTATTTGTATTTTTAAAAGTTTCAGGAGGTATCTTTACAAATTTACATATGGTCAGTGGAATGTAAGAAGTCCATTACATAAGCTCCTCCAGCATGCAGCTTATGTGAAATAATTGGTGCACTCTCTACGCACTGTGGTGTTTAAATAATAAAAAAAAAGTTCAGCGTCCTCATAGGAAGGCTGACGTTCCAAAGGCAGAAAATACTAAGTCCAAATATGAGACACTGATGTGGGAGGTAAAATTTCTAGTTAAAAAGAAGGACCAAGTAAAGAATAAGCTTGTCTATGCCATCATTCAGAAGGATTCATTGACACTTCTTTGTTCTGCAACCGAAAGGCACAATCATTTAGTTTTATACTTGTTTAAAAGACACTTTTAAGACTCTGGAGTTACGAATGTATTGACAGACTCGCCAAAATTTAAGAACAGAGATGGGGCGCGACAAATATTTCTAAAAGCAATACCCTGAGTTCATAACTTGTAAATGAATAACAAAACACAGAAAAGGCTAGATGAGACTGACGAATTGTGTTGATACAGCAGATGAATACACGATCAGAAACACCAGCTATGGCCTGTAATTACAGCTGTGAAGTGGTCTGAGGACCATAGCATTTATTTTCTTCACATGGTAAGGTTTGGATTTATTACTTAAATTCATAAAAATGTTCAAAGGCCCATTTCAAATAAAAGTAGCAAGAGCTATATTGCATACATTTAAATACTGATGATGGTTTTACACACAGAACATACTGGCAGCTTCACACTTGTAGGCGATGAGGTAACTTTTAAAACTGCATTTACACATTTTAAAAAATAAAATAAAATATGTTTTTCCCCCACAACCAGTCCTAGTAAATACCTTTTCTTTTTCCCCAAAGATATTTAATTTTTTAAACCAAGCTTAAGACACAACATAAATATTTGTTAATAAGAAAGTAGGTAGTGCCACAGCTCCGAATGTCAGGAGCTCTACAAGTAATAACTCTGCTTTCAAGAAGGTCTATGAGCATGAACACCGCATGACAACGTCTTCAAGTAAGAGCACATACAGTGTGTTCATCCAGTGACTGCTCAAATGCAGCTCATGTGCTTTGTTTGCTGTGGACAGGGAGATCCCTTTCAGAGCTGACGCTGGTAGACGTCGTCTCTTTGCGGCTCTCCCTTGACTTCCTCTCAAAAGTGGGAGAGGAGGATGTTGTACATTCTTCCCAAGTCTGCAGAGGAAAAACTCGAGCAGCCAGACTGGGCAGGTGAGGTTGAGTGGCAGAACGCCCCTCTGTCGTGGGGAAGCAGCTCTCCATGGCGGAGCTCTGGTTGGGACGACCCTGCTTGCAGAGCAGCCCGCAGAGCAACGCCAGAAATTCTTTCCTCACGCTACGATGCATGTAGCCGTAAATGTATGGATGTAGGCAGCACTGTAAAAAGAAGAGCACAAGGGCAAGGGAGGATAGCCATGGGGGTACAGCTCTGTTGCTCATAGATATAGTATTCAGAATGCTGTAAGGGCCCATGCTGAGGATGTATGAAGCCATGATAACAAAAACCACACGAGCAGCCTTGCAGTGGTAGTGGAAACGTCTGTGCCTGACCCGGACAGGGTATCGTCTGGCAGTGTAGGTGCCCTCAGGGGAACTGGACTGCTGGGAGTGGGACTGTCGCTGAGGACTACTAGGCCCCTGGAAGTCCTGAGGGCAGGGCTGGGAGTAAGACTGAGTCTGTATGGGGTGCACAAGAGCATTCTGCCTCCGGGCTGCTCTGAACACCATCCAGTAACATCCAAGCATGATGAGCATGGGCAGCCAGAAGGAAAAGGTGGACACCATGGCAGAGTAGGACAGACTAGAGGACCATATAACTGTGCAGATCTTGTGATGGTGGTCGAAGTCAATGGCCCCCCAGCCGTATAATGGAGGTGTGCTCTGCAGGAAGCTCAGCACCCAAGTGCAAGCAATCAGGTTGGTGCCCAAGTGAGGGGTCATGCGGGTAGGATAAGATAGAGGGTGGATAATGGCCAGATAACGATCCACAGAGACAACAATGATGGTGTTGACTCCAGCAAACGCAAAAAGGTGCATGAGCACGACCAGAGTCTGACACAATCGAACATCCAAAGGCCACACACCTGGAACTGTGGCTGCAATGGCAAAGGGCATGACTAATATGGTCTGGAGTAGGTCTGCCAAGAGGAGGTTGAGAACAAAGCGGTTGGCAACGTGAAGGAGCTGAGGCTTCCTTTGGAACACCAGCAGTACAACCACGTTCCCAAACAAGGACAAGCACATAATCACACATATGAGCACCATCTTCATCACGCTGTTAGCTGTGGAGGACCAGGCTGGGTCCTGACTGGAGCCGGGAAAAGCACGCTCCTGGGGAACATCACTGAAATTTGTACCCATACTGGGTGCCTGATAACTTGACATTGTACATTTGACATCCAACAGGGTGTTGATATAAAGTCAGGTGAGTCCCATTTCAACTGGGAGTGAAAACCAGCCCATTTTCTCCCCAGGGCATGAAAACCACAAGATGCTGTGCTCCTTATTCAGTAAATCTCAGCTGTGAATATCAACAGGGGTCTCACATTGTCCTCAAAAGCGTTTCATCTAACATGACACATCATCCATAACATGTGAAATTTGTCCACAAGTCTCACGCACAAGTAACCGAAGACATCCAACACTGGCTCGCTGCTCATCGTGATCAGTGATTAATCCCCGAAGGCTTCACCCAGAGAACAGGCCCCTCTGCTCGCAGTCCACATCTGCACAAAGAAAAACCCAATCTGGCGACGGCAGATGTCACCGTTCACGCGTCGACAGCGAACAGCCACGCGATGACAAATATCGCGGATTATTAATCTGTAATAGATGTCGATTTATTAAACCTTCAAGTGATCCGTGATGTGATAATGCGGCTGATGATGTTGCCTCTCCTCGGCTCGGTTTTCATCGCCCTGCATCCATTTGAGCCTCGTCTCAGTCAGCGGCGGCGGGCTTTCACGGCTCAGATAACGCTGCGTGTCTTCACCCAGCGGGGGTCTCTCATCCAGACGTCGCTGCTCTTTTTTGGATCCCAGGGCGGATCAAACATTTATTATTTTATCAGCTTTGATTCATCCTCAGCAGTCTTAGGCTGCTTACGTCCGGGTCCTGTCTCCGAGGTGTCAGGAAAAAAAAAAGAAAAGAACGAAAAACAAGGACACCTGCACACATCCCCCCCACCTCTGGAGCTCCTTACCGACCCCCTCCCACTCGTTTCCCCTTGTTGTTATGTGTTTCAGCATCTTGCATATTCTTTTCCATGGTGGATATAAGTTACATAGGAGACAGAAGAAGCATCAGTGTGAAAACCCAGACTGGAGTAGCCTATTTTTTAGAAAAAAAAGCAAATAAAAAGAAGACATTTCATGGTGATCATTACGTAACCAATTAATCAGAAACTGTCCACCTGTGTTTATGTTCTCCCCTTTTCTTTACAAACAAATGTAGCCTATCTTTGCATTACACAGTCAAAGCAGATCTCCATGGTAACAAGCCGTTGAATCAGATGACTATTTGATTTTGATAACAGGACACCTGGGCAGAGAACAAAATGAGTCAGAATATACAATGCAGGCATCTCTTCAGAGCACCTTGTTTAGAATAACAGTCTATAGACTCGTGAAAGGGGAAAAATGATCGCTGATTACACAGATTTGAGCTCTGGTACAAACCAACATCATATTACCATTAATCAATTAAAAAAAAAAATACATGAAGACATAACAAACGCCAATTGCCTGACTTTTTAATCACATAGTTCAGGACATTATTATTATTATTATTATTATTATTATTATTATTATTATTATTATTATTATTATTATTATTATTATTATTATT
>JBAMYA010000002.1:4799704-4825936 GCA_037176975.1 Arrhamphus sclerolepis | reverse complement strand
TATTATTATTATTATTATTATTATTATTATTATTATTATTATTATTATTATTAGTAGTAGTAGTAGTAGTAGTAGTATTGTTATTATTACAATGATAATAATATTATTAATAATAATTATAATCAACACTCTTTACTCCAGTAAAGTATCACCGATGGACATAGTTAGTATGTTAGTAACTATTAATGGAAAACTGTAGCAGAAGCATTAAAGTCAAATTTGTTGTTGGTGGAGGTTTTAAACCTTTTGGAGCTTTATGTATTTATCAGCTTATGTTGTGAGATGTTGGACCATTGAAATGATTTTTGAAATAAAACAAGAAGTTCCTTATTGATCTTCAAAGATTGTAGTATCATTTGCCTACACTGTATAAAATGTTTTCTCTACACTGCAAGAAATCAATAAATGTATACAAAAAAAGTATAGTATTTGTATCTAAAATGTTTTGGAGCAGCTCTATTATGTACTAATGACTTGTACAGGATGTACGTGTCTGTCTGTCTGCCAGCTGGGACTGGCTCCAGCCTGGAAAGGTGGATGGATGTTCTGGTGTGGAGGTACAGAAGAAGAACATTGGAATTATATTGTAGTAGCCTACAGTATTTAAGCGTGTGTATTTGCTGGTTCTCTAAACTACTCTGCAGATGCAGTTTGCCCTGTTTTCATGGATTTTCCTTTCTTCTTACTTTTCTTTCTTTTGTCTTATTGTCCCCCAGAGTACTTTAACGACCTCCTATCTTGACTTTAAATAGATCGTTAAGCAAACTGACTGACCAGGTTTGTCTGGTTTCCAAAGCAAAGGTGTATTCTACATACTTTTCTTCTCCAAAGGAGATGACACACATGTTATGTCACAATGGTACAATTAAGTTCATTACGTCTAGATTGCATCTTATGGTTTTCATACACGTTTTACTTTTCTTTTATTTAGACACTAGCTGATAAAAGTGACATGTCCATCAGATAACGTTTCTGACGAAGATGGAAGGTTCAGTCGAAACATGTCAAAGGTATATGAAAAAACCTTCTTGTTTGAATAGAATAAAACAAAAACACATGTATATTTCACAATATTTTACATTTAGTGTTAGTGTTTCAGAGAGCCTACTTGTGATTGAAAAAAAAGCCTATATTAATTAAGGGCTCTTCTTGCTGTGCACATTTGTATAAGCCACCATCTTTCATTGCTGTAAACACAAAACTGCTTCAGCATTTCATCCTTTGTGGAGGAAGAGCAAGACTTCATTAAGATGCACAGAAAACAAAAGCAGTTCTGCATTGTGCAATCCAATTAGTCCATGGCTTACATGGGCTACTAATCAACATTTGTAATTAGCCATTTTATTTCAAGTCTTTGCTCTACTAGCTGTAAAAGAAAACCCCTTTGATGTGACTATCGAACGCCCTGTGTTTTAGATTTAGATTGCAAATGAAATGCTGGTGACCACAAAGGGGTGGGGAGATTTTTTGCAGTTCTTGTATTCAATGGCCTGTAGTTCAAAGGGAGAGCCAGAGGCCCAATGTCTCCTGGGATTATTAGACATGCAATACTGTATGGATGCTCACAGTGGCCTCATGTGTTGATGCTTCTGCCTCTGGCTCTGTCATTCAGCTTCTCTCTCTTTCACTGACACCTACAAGCTCACAAAATTGTGCACAGCAGCAGTTTTAATTGGCATGCCAATAAATGCACACTTCTAAGAATTGCACAGACGTTATAACAGTCCTTATCAATATATTTACTGGTATCTTTGCAAAAGTAAACCTGTTATCAGCAAATGAATGCCTGAAATTAAAAAAAAAAATCTAACTTAAAAAAGGTTAAATCTTTGACCACCACCAGATTTTAAGTGACATACATGAATTTACCCTGCTTTTGACAAATGCGCGATTAGATTTGTGTCCACTAGGGGGCAGAAAAGCTGCAAAACCAGTTGATGCACTTTGCACTGGCATATTCACTTATAAGTGCAACCTGACAATGATATGATTGAACGTTTCCCATATTTTTGTCTTTATCATGCAATCACCATCTGAGATATGTTATCACTGGTCAATTTTGACTGATATAAAAGCTTAGAAACATCCAACAGAGGGGCACCAAGGAGTGGAGAGGGTAAAAATGTAATTCATTGTAGGTTTGACACAGCTTCAGTAGTAATAACAACATAGAGTAGTAACAGAAGTGACCAACTAACATTTGGAATCATCAAATACTTCAGCATGCGACAAGAAAAACACATTTTCAACATAGATGTATTTATCTCCAATTTAAAAAACATTGAGTGCGTTTCCCTTTTCATTGCAAACATTCCTTCCTCAGAACTACCTGATACACAAAGCTTTAACTTAAGAAAATACTTGGCAGTCATTTTTTGCACCAACAATTATCCAAAGGTATATCACAACAATCTTAAATTAAAAGTAAAGCTGTCTTATGTTTGTATGTGGAAGTTGCTGGTAAGCAATAGCTTGCTTGCATGTTGACCAGTGGACTTGCAAACTGTTCCTGTTGGCTATACAGTCCAGAGACAGGATCGGAGTAAGGGGTATGGTCAGTAGTTATGCTTCCTTCACCGTCAGTGACCCTAACCCATCCATCCATCCATTTTCTATACCTGCTATGTCCTGTACAGGGTCACGGGGTTGACCCTAACCCGTGTGATTTTTTTTTGTTTGTTTGTTTAGGCGTCCACTGGTTTGTAAGAACTTTATCTTCACTGTTAAAAAATGTATTTTAACTTGATCTGTGATCTTTCTGTAGAAGTGAGTGTGACTCTGCATGGCTGTTTGTGTCTTTAATCTCTGTGTGGCTTATTTTATGGGTTGTGGCTTAGGTCCCTAAACCTTGCAGTGCTGGCACCACATATTACTCACATGAAATTTGGGAAAATTGCCTTTCAGGTGATATTTCAGAATGCACCTTCAATGCACTATAAACTGAATTCGACCTTCCCTAAACTTTTGAATGATGCACATGTCTAGCTGTTCAGGACTTGCTGCAGTTCTCTAACAAGGTGAGTAACTGCAAAAATCACAACAAGCGTCTGATCCATGAATTAACCGCTAAATGTTCTGGTTCAAAGACAGTTTTTATTGAAACAGTCCTCTCCATTGTGCTGTTCACACTTTTGACCTCATGGGACCATTATGACACCTGACAATTGATCACCAGTAATTGATCAACTGGCTGTTGCAAAGCTTCAGACGGGAAGTTGCCATTGAGATTGTGTCATCAGCAGGTCGTCTTTTGGTCACATTGCAGGCTGATGATTGCTTTGTGAGCAGTGCCCTGTGGTAATGTAGTGTGGAATTTCAGGTTCTTGTTTTGTTTTTGTTTTTTTTTCACACAACAGGATGCAGACAAGCTTCCTTAAGTACATTTTTAAAGCACTTTATTGATTATATTTTCTTTCTCCTGACTTCTTTCCCCTTGTCTCCCTAAGTTTTCCCTAAGTGTATACGGTAGTTTTATGTTTGAATATGCAAAAATACAAAGAGGGAAAATATATAATTGTCTGAAATACCTAAAATAATCAAATAAATAAATGTTACTGCAGTATTTGGATAAATAGTTTTATGAACAGAGCTGTGCATGGAAAAAGGTATATGAGCTACTCCTGTGGCTGCCAATTACTTCTCTAAGCCGTGCTTCCCTTTTGCCCCGATACTGTAGATTAAAGAGTGTAAGAAAATAACCTAATTATATTTGGAGAGGTGCTTTAATTTATGGTATTTTTTTCATGACATGAAAAGCTTTACATAGGTTCTCAGTGAGCCTCCACATGAAAAGATGTCATGCTGACGTTGAGATAAAGAGCAAGTGTAGGTGGTGCTGAAAGAGTCCTCCATCAACAGTGAAATGAAAAGTACTTTCCTTAAAGACACACCTTTTCATGTTTATATGTATTGTTATTGTATGTGGAATCTCTGTCTGCCACATCCATACACACAAAAATGTGAATATGATGAAATTAATGGCGATAACACGCTTTAGATATTAAGAAGATTAAATCTTTTGACATTGAAATAATTTTCTTGTATTCAAAGGAGTTGTCTTCACTGATGAAACCAGCAGGTGCTTGGAGTAAATCAAACAAATCTGTCAGCTTATTACTCTGAAAAAAAGAGTAATACGCGTCAACAGGAATAAAATGTCTCTGAAAATTTGATCAGACTGCAGAACCTCATGGATCAGGTGCGACTGAAGGCAGAAGTGGAGGGTCCGTCATTCTGTGAACTGCAGAGATTTGTCGTATGAAAAGTAATGCAGGAGTGTGTTAGACGTCGGCCTTTCTCCTGACAGGAAGTCTGGCTGTCCTCATCCCCTCAAACTGAAACACATGCATACAGACAAATAAGAAAAGGATGGTCGTAGTGGGCAAATGTGAAAAGAAAAAAATCTCTGTAAACAAACAGATGACAAACAGATTGAGAGAAACCATCATAGCACTGCTCCCCAAAGGGAGCCTTTCATTTTATATCACAATAGCAGTTGTCTCCCAAGCCCAAACAGTTTAGAAGTAATTACCAGTGTTTTCCCCAGAAGGTGATTACTACACTTGTCACCAGCCATGCACCACACTCATCCATCCTACAAAGAGGAAAAGTGCTTGATTGGTGACGAGCCTTCTGTGGTTTCGGGAGAATTTAAAAGTACTTGTATGAGGCTCTTTCAGGAGATTAACTTGCGATAAGGGCTACCTGCCATGGACACATTCCCTGTATTCATGGTGCTGGCACAAAGACTTTTTAAGAGGGGCACAGCTGCATGAAAGCATTTGGTGAATGAGGATAATAGTCACAAAAGACAACAAACCTCAAGTGTAATGAAATAAAGTGTTTTTTAAGACTTGAAGCTTCCATTCAGTAACAGACCATTCCTTCTTTTGACCACTGAGGATCTGGCCACTCCACCATCCAAAGCCTCAATCTAATTATTTTAGGACAAGACATGTTATGGTGCAAAGTGGCAATGAGAGAGCACTCCGGACCAAAGTGCGCTTTAATTCAATATCTTTATTTGAAAGATTCTCCCTTCAAATGGATGTCACACACCAGTTGACTGGCACAATCAGGGGGCTCCTGGCAAGGCCCCCAGCTCTTTTCAACTGTGGTCAGTAACTCAAACTTTACACTCATTTTAGGATATAATAAATGTAGTAAGAGATATAAGCAAATGTCCCATTCACTGGTATATTTCACGAAATAAAAACAACATCTAAGAAAGGTTGGTGTTTATCTTATTTTATTTTATTTTTTTTTTTGGTCTGTAAATTGCAGAAATCTTCAAAGGCAGATTAGACCACAGCCACAGGGGCCCAGGCCTGATTCCATTCATTAAGCAGAGAGAGAAAGTCTGCATGTGTCCTTGCTTGCCTAAATGTGAAAATTGCTCATGCCATTATTTCAGATGAGAAAGTGGGAACTGAATGGATTTGCTTTAATATAACAGACATGGGATACCACATACAGAGAACCAGAAGGGGGGCCAGACTTCTTTGCTTTTGCTCACACAGTGGAAAGGCCCTGACAGGTGTGCTTTTGTATGCGTATGTCTATGCAAGGGTGAGGGTGATTGTGTGTTTGTCTGTGTGGGTGTGTGTGTGTGTGTGTGTGTGCATGCATATGCGACTGCAGACGAGAATAAACACAGACATGAGGTGTGCACTTGTGTAGGTTTGTGGGTGTGTTAAGCCTTTGCACGATGTGCCACCACTCTGATGAAGAGAAGGGCCTTCTCACTTCATCTTGGTCTGATTGTACAGCACGCCAGGATTCAGTGCTGACCTTCACAAGACTCAGGCTAACTGATACAGGGATGGATGCGTGTAATGAAAACCAAATAATAGCTAATGGAGAGAGAAAAAAAAAAAACATAAGTGAAGGAAACAACTAGAGTGATTCTCACAACTACTTTGGAGGTCTCAGTGTCTGGATCAGCTTTAAACTCCAAGAATGTTATCAAACTTTGCTTTCACCTCAGCTAACTGGTAAGATCATTTAAATTACCTACTTTTCAGCCGGAATTTGTTTATTTATGTTATTTTATTTTGAAATTGTACGGCCAAACTATAATGAAATATCATTCAAGCCGCTGTCAATATTTAGTCTTGCCACGCATGCCCATGTGTTTGCACTCTTGTGTGTGTGTGTGTGTGAAAAAGTAAGAGCTCTGTCTATTTGACGTCAATGCCACGTTTAATGAGTTGAGTGACATTTAAAGGTCAAAGGCCATCTCAGCTAATTTAGTGATCAGGGATCAGAGAGTAATCCCAAAGCCAAATCTGGATAGCTTCTTTGTTGTAGGCCCATTGTTATCGCCACAGGTTCCAACTTATATGCATGCATTTTTATCATTATTATCATTACAATTATTATTATTATTTAAATCATTATCTAGGTCGTTTGCAGAGGACAAAAAAAAAAAAGATTTCGAGCTGAACTTTACTGGTAATATTTTTGTTTGAGAGTGATGCAGTTTTAAATTTGACCACTAGGTGTCAGGATTCGACTAGTAACGGTGCATGTCTACCCACCTCCCCTCCACTGACACCTGAGGGGGAAACTTGTGAGTAGCCTACACATGGTGTGACAGCTTCCCCAAGAAGCTCGGCTGACATTTGCCTCACTTAATGACACAAGCTAATTAATCATTAGCTGTCCCAGAGGTATTGCTGTTAGAGAGGCTTTGTCGTGCCTCTCCCCAGTAGGGGGTCCCAGCCTCAACATGTTATGTATGCATAACTGCCTCATCCCACGCTGCAACATCTTAATTTTCACCCGTTTAGCTAGTTTGTGTGAACCACACTTGTTCTTTTTCAGAACTTCATTTTGGATAAAGAGTAATTTGCTCAGAGATCCCCTCAGTTTTCCCAGCCTCTTGCTTGAAACATCAGGCTGTGGCGCTGCTGTGTAAGGTGCAGGCCATGGCCCGTGCTGTGACTGTCAGCAGTAGTGAAGAGGATTGATTTTATTGATGGCTGATTGAGCAGACGAGGGGATGGGGTGTGGATTTACTGCACCAGTGCTTTTGACCACGCAACTTTTTAAAGGCCACAAATCCACACAGGATTACTGCAAGCAGTATTACCCCCCCCCCCCGACCCCCGACTTTTTTTTGTAATAATGATCCTTCATTTTACTTATTTACTGAGCAGCTGTTGATAGACATTTGGTTTTGAAGTTGAAGGGAAAAGCTCCCTCTGTCTCCATGGAGGTATTCTATTTGGACCCTTTAGGGAGCCTTTAGTTAAAAAGAACGTGTACCTAAATACAAGCTAGCAGGACCTTGTATGTTCTGAATATTTATCTTTCTTACAGTGAAAATCTGTACAGTCAAACAAGATTGATGTGAAAATCTTTCATGAACTAGAGACTTAAGTCGGCCCTCTGTACATGTTTGTGCCCCTATAGCATCATTACTGTCCCCCCTGCTGGGTCTAGGGCTGGTTTTGGACACACCAAGCCTGTTTAGCACATAGTGGGGTCTCCAAGTGATGCATGTAGGTTCCTTTTTCACCCGCCAGAGAGAAGTGTGGGTTAGTTCATATGTGTATGAGGCCATTGGGGGCACGTGCTGATGAGGGCCTTGGCTGCAGGAGGGCTTTGAAAAATGTTAGAGGTTTTGGGATGAGACTCTTGGCACCCTTGGGATGTTATGATCCCTGACACCTGCTCGGTGACCCCTGTGCTTTGTTCTATGACCTGAGAATGCCGCTTACGTGTGGAAAGTTAGAGGAAATCCTAGACTGAACCCAAAAGTTTAACTGCAACATAGGTTGGAGTGACAAATCACCATTAGTTGTTCAAATTTTATTATTTTCATTTGACATTCACCTTCATTTACGACTGTACTTATTGTAACAATTGTGATTCAAGCATATTTCTTTTTTTTTTTATAACTTTTTTTTTTCTTTTTTGATGGTTATGTATTAGTTTTCATATATGCTGGTCTACCATACATGTTGCGGCTCCTACATTTAAAAGATGTAATTCTCATAGACCAGTATTACTGTTTTTGAATTGTCCTGTATCATTCAAATCCCAGTTTATTGATATGCAAAAGTAATAATGTGCTACATTTGGAGGCCCACCTCTGCAAGATGCTGTTATATACCTATATAGCATATACACAACATCATTCAATTCCACAGTAAGCCAACGTAGGTTTTGCTCCTTTGCTAAAGATATAAAATAACTTTAGATCAGATGTGGTGAGAAAGAGGCAAAAAAACATGGGTTTCTAAGAAATCTCATATTGTAAAGATGATGCCCATTGAGATACATTTACATGCTGTTATTGTCCCCACACTATGTCACCTTGTGAAGCACTACACAATTTAATTTCCTCTGTCACATTTAAAAATCTTTTGTGCAAGACATCTAAGCTTTGACCTTGTAGATACAGAGACCATATTTTCCACATTCCTAGCAGGAGGCCTTTGGTCCCAGAATATGAAGAGATAACCAGAAGTTACTGTTCTCTGGCTACAGAGGTATCCACTGAACCTTTAAGATGCAAAGGCAGATCTGCCTTTGCCTTTGCCTTCGCCTTCGTTGTCTGCCTTAGCAAACACCGGGGCGTGTCCCTCCTGTGGGAGTCCCATCGACAGGCCTAAAGTGATTGCACCACCCTTTCCCCTATGCCCGTCACCGTTCACTGTCAACAGTGCACATGTACATACCCATCTGCACTCACACACACACAAATGGGGAACAGCCTGTGCAAATGTACCTGACAGTGGCAGCATTTGTGCCCAAGAACATATTTAACAATGCACACTCAACACCCTTCCCATCTCAGCAGGAGGCCACAGGAAACAGATGAAGACTAGTCAGGCTGATTAGGAAAACTACAGCCTGCATATACTTGCCATGTCTTGTGCACGTATTGCCAACCGCTTAGCTTATTAAGAATACATCAGCATTTTTTTTTGGTTGCAAAGAGCAATGCCGACTTGAAAGAGCTTATACCATGAAGACCATGGCAGAGAAAAAAATGGGAGGGACTTTCTTGTCAGTGTATAGTTTCATCCTTTCTTGATGCATAATGGGGACAGCCAGTCCTCCTCCAACTATCAAGATTTGCACATAACATTACTGTTTTGAAGGCTGTGAGTATGTACGCACACCTTTAAATTAAAGTTGGCTACTTTTTTCTACATAAAAGTGAAGCTAACTTTTCTGCTCACACCAATCTGCAGTTGCAGTTTATAAGCCACAGCCCTATCAGGGGTGGAGCTAAAAATTTCTTGTGACTCTCTATCTCCAAGAACCCCGCAATTACATCTGGCACAACTCTGCATGAAGTAACGCTTTATAGGCCTTTGTGCATCGTGGCTTTGAAGAGCCGTGGCTTTCTATAAGTTTGCTTTTTGTGCCCCCTCTGTTGTACAGACCCCCCCCCCCCCTTCTCCGTTCAATCTCCCCCATCCCCCAGCTTGGGACAGAAGACAGAATGTGATGTGTCGTCTCCCTCGCCACACAAAGGCCCAGTGCATTGGACACACCTTGGACAACACAAAGGATGAAAAGCACGACGAGGCTTGGACACGCAAGACCACGCTGCCAAGCCCGATAAAGACGCTTCAAAAGTCGAGCAGCAAACAGTGGCCTTCTTCTCTTCCACTCCCTTCTTTTTCTTCCCAGGGCCTTGTGGAGGGAGAAAAAGATAAAAAAAAGAGAAAAACTGAAAAATTGGTTGACTGAGATAAAAGCTGTTTTTGTCTTCTGCGCTTTTACCCGCAAGAGACCTTTGAAAGCGATTTTTGGTCAATGTTGTGACTACAGCAAAGTAGACCAGTAAGTGTGCGTGTAAACACCTAGATTAACATTTGTATGTCTGCTAGTATGAGTACAGGATTACCCAAAAACATCATGGCTTTGAAGCAGGCGGCCCATAAATGAACTCTGCTGCCCCATCTCCAATCTCCTTGTCTCTTCGATCGTCTGCTTACAGTTGCAAGTCACAACCAGGATAAAGTCAGCCATTAGGAAATGGTTTGCCTCAGATTACATTATGCAAATTGTATTTTTCCATATAATTTAGTTATGCACAATTTTTACATTAACCTAAACAAAAGAAAAGACTGCTCTTTTTTTTATTCTACTTATAATTAAAGACAATATTGTCATAATTAATTTTCTTACACCCTGTTAATACAGTAAAATGTCAGGATATAATGAAACATGACTTTTCACTTTTCTGTCTCTCCCTCCACCTTCCTCCTGCTTCACTCTCTCCTTCATTGCCGCATCGAAACAGATGGTGTTTTATGCTGGGCACAATCAGGACTATTCAGTGTCAGGCCAGGCAGGCCCTCCCCACCTGCGTTCTGCCCAATCATAACCTAATGAACACATTGGGAGCAGTCTGTTCCAAATTACTCCCAGTTGGAGACAGGGCCACAGGTAACCCCCCCCTTACCATCGCACTTTGCCCCTTCCTCTACACCTCACCTCTTTAGCAACAGTTGCCTTGCCCATCCGTCTGAACCACTAGTGGCTCCAGCGCTTAGACCCTAACCTTGACTCTTAATCAAATCAAGATTAATATCTCTCTGCTGTCAGCATTCCAACACAGCTGAGAAAGTCTGTGCATGCAGCGACAAGCGTATAAGTTACACATGGAAGATGTGGATTGACAGCTAAAGTGTTTGTATTTTGGAGCTGAATTGGATCTATTTGATATATCTCTTAGAGCAGTTTTTTTTCTCTCTTTCCAGGTGGTTTATCTGTACTTATTCCAATAATTATCTCTCCGCCTGTGAAGGCATTTACAATCACTTTCATGCACATGCATGTGGCATTCACTTCATGTTGAAAATCTTTTGGTATTAAACAAATTACACCTATCTATGACAGTTATCAACATATTTCCTCCTTTTTCAAAGGGCACCATTAATGCACTTATGGTCAGATTACCAGCACTGTTATCTCTGCTCAAACTGTGCTAGCAGCATATAGGTTCTGTTGATGCTTTTTTCTTTCTTAGTGTACTGAGGTTGAACAAAAAAAAAAGAAAGTTCATTGTTTTTTTTCTCATATAAAACACCTTTTATATTTGAATGTGACTGAAGAGCATTTTTTCCCCCCATGAATATATGTCAGGGCAAATGATGGGTAGTTGTACCGTAGGCTGTTGACACCAGAAGTGTGCTGTAGTCAAGAGCCTCTGACATTCTGATACACCCTCCAACATCCCCAGGGACAAAGGAATGAAACCTGGTCGCTTGCCTCGTCATGTCCCATCAATTGCTGTAGGACCTCAGAAACTGCAGGCCAAGTAGCAGCTGCTACATGGGTGTCCATCACTGGGTTTGACAGGAGTTCTGCCCTGCTGGCTGCCCTCCTTCACTGTCCCTGAGGTCAATCTGCACCTCAATTGGCCCTGCACTGGTGGGTGATGCTTGCTCCTTCTGTTACATGTCAAAAAGAGCCAGGAGTCTCAGAGGAAGTGCAAATATCCTCTAATGGCCTTGATCCAGATGGATGCGTCCATGACAATAGGCCCCCATGCCTGTGGTTTGGGTTTTTGTCAGTGAGAAACACAGAGGCCACCACAATAACACAGCAAAATTATGCATGCAAGACAAGTACCATTGACATGTTAAAGAGCATTGTCAGTTGCTATGATAATTGAGTTAGCTCAACTAGAGCTGAGGGCTCTTGTCTCTTAAACATGCCTTTAAAGGCAGTTTGGGCACATAAGGCAGGCTTTAAGACAATGGATATACTGAATGAGATATAATGGATTCAGTGGGTTAAGATTTCTCTGCCCATTTGCTTAACATAGGGTCATATATCCTGGAGTGAAGGCTGCTTGATGGGACTGCCTGTAGTGGTGTTTTGTGGGTTTTTGCATTTTATCACTTAAGACATTGACATCTTCTATGAAGTCCATATGGACATCTTCTGAACAAAAAAAATTAATAGACATGAATATGGAATATCAATTTGGATGATCTATTTCATAACAGTGATAAAAACTGAATTTTCCTTGTGGAGGCATGCAGACTTGATCCAATGGTTACAAACATTAGATTATACATTCTGTAATACCACACGTGCCATGAGTGAAGACTGACCTGTTAAAGCAAAGCAATAACACTAACGGCATCCCCTCTGTTCAAACACAGATGTTTGGTTACGTCAAGGGGTGTCTGATCTCCTTCTGCGTCCACAGGGTCTCAATGAGAGTGGCCACTTTGTGTACAGCTGGGGTGTGTTTGGCCAGTAAAGAAAAAACAAGCCTTTGAAATTTAACCAAAGCCTCTTAGTAAAAGGTTGGGAGTTCAGTCTTATTTGGAAACTCTTCAGCTTTCTCTCTGGACACACTGAGGTGGATCGGAGCTATCTGTGTCTCTGATACAGCTTTTTTTGCATGGAGATGTCTGTGTATTGATGCTTTTTAAAACATCTTGAGCTTCTTTTACAATATTGTATTCTAAATCTCAAGAATGAGCAGTGAAAATTACCTTCAGTGGTCAGTATTCAGTTTATGCAAAGTAAACATTTGTCCATTATACATGTACTGCTACATCCATATTTTAGCTAATTGGTGCCAATCTGGCATGACAGACAGGCGCAGAGTTAAAAAAAAAAAGAAAAAAAAAGAAAAAAGAAATTAAAATGCGACTCTTGCACTTTCAAGGCAGGTCCTCTGTGTTAACAAGATGCTAGTTAATAGCTCTGCTTTTATGGTGGTGGCCGCATGTATAATTAAGCCGCTGTTGTATTTGTCATAAAAATCCCCAGGGGTGAAGGAAATGTTGCAGGAGCCATTTTTACTTTGAGCAGTGGAAAATTAAAGCTGTCAAACCTCACACTGTTGTTTTGACATCATTCCAATGTTTATAGATTTTCCTGTGTGTGGTTGAGGTTTTGGTATTAGCGCCTCACCTTGTGTTTGTTGGAGGAACAAAGGTTGCAATGTTTGTACAATGCAGATTGTCTCTTCTGGGAGGTCTTGCCTCTGGTGCAACTTGTTGAGAAACATGTTGCATGTCTGCCCTTAATGGATGTCTGGTTTTTAGCTGCATTGTTTCTATGGCATACCACTTGTGTGACAATATTCTGTCCATCTATGGATAAAATATGGGATTTGTGGCACCACATACCATAATTTTAATACCAGGTCATATTTTGAAAAGGGAGGGAAATCCCACCTACACAGCCATATATCCCCTTAACGTATATATCACCACATCTCTGCAATGAAATATCATTGCAAGAAGCAAGGAAATACGATGATCTTTTACATTTAATCTCCATAATAGTTTAAGTCGTGCACCCCGTGAAAGCAGCCATCGTGTAGACTGTACAGCGACTCACAGCGATCACTCTGACAGAAAAAAAAATTAAGCAGTGCTTCTTTTCCTCATTTTGGGGGACAAGTGAAACGGTATTAAGATTAATCACTTACAAGGATTATGAAAGTTTAGGGTGACAGCTTGCTGGCAGAATGTCATGCACTACAGACATAGTTTAGATAAGCCTGATGTTTAATCTACCTACATGGCCCCAGCGATATCTATGGAGATGAGCTGGGATGTGATGGTCCTGGTGTCACCTCCACAACACCCTGCAATGCTTATGACTCAGTATCTATGCTAATATTGGGCTCAGTGGGGTAGAAAGCTCATCTGGCTCATACTTTTTGCTTTATCTTATCACTCTACTTGCCCTGCTCCTGTCTGCTCTGCATCATCACATACCTGGCATGCTGTGCACATTAAAGAAGCACAACTCCTTTTCACCTTCACACTTTTCCTCTAGTTCACATTTTCTACTCTCTTTCATCTTTCGCTTTGATTGCATCAACTTCTTCCAGATTTTATTAAATCATCAGCCTGTGTAAACAACTAATATTATCTGCCGGATGTGGCACTGGAATCTTGATAAAAGTCAGATGGACTGTTGTTTGCTTCATTTAAAAACGCTTCTGTTTGCTTTGTGGCACAACTGTAAGCTGTGAACCACATCAGTCAAATCAGAAGAACATCCAACAAAGTTTTCTTCCATGTGGGTTTTTGATCAAGAGTGGGTCAGTCCAGACAGTAAATCCTGTCTGACTTAACTAACACCCCCGCCTTGTCCCTCTTAGCCTCTTTGTCTCCATTGCACCCTCCCTCCCTGCCATGATTATTTCTTATCATGTATTTATTTGTTTAATCCACCCCATCCCCCCACAACACTTGGCACCCTCTCCCAATGTACTAGCTGCCAGTCTGGCTTCCCCCACATCCCCCCTACTTTTCCATATCCACACCCATTGCCATCCCCACCCAGCTTCAGCCACAATAGGCGGATGTTGCTTCCAGAGCCCCAAAGCTTCAAGCGGGGAGAAGGCCCCCACCTCTTGATTTCATTCTTGCAACCCTCCCACTTGCATGTGGCCACCACTAGCCAGCCTCCATGCACACTATAAATAATGGATGCATTAGCATGCATGAATATCGTTTTAGTAGGGGGTGGGAGTGCCTTAATTCAATATTAATCCCCTTCAAAGCAAAATGGGTTGTGGTTGCTTGGCCCCTGCTAAACCTTGTCTTTTCTCTGGTCCTCTTACTCCCAAAATTGGCAACCAACTGCCCCCACCCAAATCTACAAAACCCTGCCCTTCACAAAGCTCCTCCTTCTGTGCCCCCAATCACTGCTACATCACATCTGGACGGTGGGGTAATCTGTAATGTCCTCGTGGGTTCCCTGGGTAAACTGCAAGCCTAGGCTGATCATCTTCTAAAACAGCCTGGGTAAGATGCAGTTGGTTGATTGGGTAGTCACAAAGCTCCTGATTTTGACATTTCCACCAGCGCCATTTGGTTCAAGAGTGGGGCTTGGTAGTGGGTGAGTGAAAGTAAGAGATCGGGATTTAACTGGGTGGCTGGGCGAGGAGGATGGGTTGACACACACACACACACACACACACACACACACACACACACACACACACACACACACACACACACACACACACACACACTCTCACACAAAGATCAAAATACAGTACAAACCTGGATAGAGAGCGTTCAGTCACACATGTGGGTGGGTTGTTGGGAATTATGCTTTTTAAAAAAAACTGGAATACTATATTAGGTATTTAGGACATTAGTTCACATAATGGGTTAGAGGTTAAGAGCGTGTGTTTCATGGAGATAAATTACTATCCAGTGTATTAGTAAGACTCAATGTATGTGCATATCTGTGTGTATAGAAAATGTGCATTCGTAGTGTGTCTGTATGAGTCACGGTGCCCACTCCTCTGCACCATACACCCTTCTTCCACCACTAGGCTGCACTGCCTGCTTTCATGCCTCTTCTCCTGCTTGCTACAGTCTTCTAACTGACCCAGCCAATAGTACACAGTCAATAAGGCCACATGAGAACATCAGCCTATCAAAGAATACTACACTAGACACATGGATGCTGTGTACAAGCTCTCTGTGCTCCCACAACCCTACATACACTGGATATCTGCCTGCCTTACTCACATTTATACAATGTACATAATCCTGTTTCTTTGAATCACCGTGACATATAAATATAACAAATCCAGAGAGCAAAGACAAACACGTCTTCATTATTCCTGTTTGCAATACATTTCATGTATGTCTTTTGCAGAATTTTGAAGTAGTAAGAAAAAATATCATCAGTGTTTGTTGGAATTTAATGCGTCCATGCCTTCTAAAAAGGATTCTAGGGATTTTATTGTACATTTGTAGTGTGCAATGACTTTTTGCCAGGTTAATGTTAACATACTCAATTAAGATTGAACACTTTTGTATTCATGTCAAGACTTAACTTTCATGCTTGGCAAATTCAAATCATCGCCTGATGTAACTCAGAGGTGGCAGACGTTGGCCTGTTCCTCCAGCCAGAATATTCATTTTTGAATAATCGTTGAAATTTTACACTCTGGCACTGCTAGATGCCAGAGTCCTCTACACCCCTGTCAATCAGAGAGGACATGAAGGAAGCTGTTGTGTTGTGTTGACACGGTCTCTGGAATGTTAGTGTTTGGATCTAAGGCTCTCGGCACGAGGCTGGAGTCTGGTTGCAGGCACCAGACACCAAACTGTTGTGCTGAACTTCACACAACCTCTTAAATTTCCATTCCTGGTATGGTGAAGTATTGGCATACTGATGCTCATTTATCACTGAAACCTATGGAGGGAGTGGGGGTAAGAGGAGACCCTCTGTAGATCAGAGATAGGCTGCTGGGCCTGGGTTCAAAGGTAAAGAGGAGAGACCTGGGCGAGGAAAGAAACTAGCGCTCTTGGCAGGGCCCATTCTCAGACCAGCTTCTGTCACTCATCTCACATTTCACCTCAGTGTGTCCACCGCATTGACTAATCACTCTGCTTCTGGCACCCAGAATTAGATACAGTATGTGTCCTCATTATAACTCCTATTCTTGAATGGGTGTCAGAGGACATACAGACTTCTTAAAGCACTGCTCAGCTTCAAAGATTAAACAGGAATGAGGAAAATAGGCCAAATAGGCCAGGATCTATAGTTAATTTCTGACAAAATAATAGCATAAAACCTGAATTTTGCATTACTGGCTTTTTGACCCAGTTTTAATCCGGCCTAAACAGGTGCCTGGGAATTTGACAAACTGTATATGCCACATATGTGCTTTGCAACATCCTCACCAGTAATGCTAGTAATTCTGCTATGCTTTCATTGCATAATCGTGGCAGTAAATGCGTAAAGCATACCAGGAAATGAACCTTGCTGGAGCATCCCGGGACGGGGGGGGGGTCGGAGGATGTGGATGTGAACAGTTATGTAAAAGTAAAGAACACCATTGGAATGAGCCGGATGAGAATGAAGCAGTCATTTTAAAGCTTAAGGAGCTTCTTGTCTGCGTTAGGACGTCGCGCTTCTGCGTGACCTTGTGAACTTCGCTCCAACATCCCGCGTTATGTCTCTCGGAACACCCCTCCGCATCCTTGGGCTTATTTGCACTGGCTTACCCAGGCAGGAAGTGACATCAACGGGTCCAAACTAAAAATATGTCGCAGGACGAGCTGTCTGGGATGTCCAGGACCGGTGTTTACGAGAAAGAATGCCTCGCACCGGCTCCAGAAAGTGATGCTCCATGATGGATGCAGGGAAAGCGCAGCACAGGCGAGACGGACAGACGCGCGCGAGGCTGAGTGAGTCGCCTGCCGACTGTGTGCTTTGATGCCATCACTTTCATTTCTGCAAGTTCAGATATGGTGCCATAGTTTGCCCCCTGTCTGAGCCGGTGACGCAGCGCGTAGCAGAGCGACATGACTTGCTGTGTGAGATGAGGAATTTGGTTGGCGCTGCTCTGAAGAGAAGGGAGTTGAGGTGTGTGGTGCGACGGAGCAGAAGGCAGGTGCAGGGGAGAAGAAGAGTGGATTGTGTGCGGTGTTAGACTTCAATGGATGGAAATGTTGGCGAGAATAGATACAAAATAAAAGTATAAATAACCATAAAAATATGTCATGTGTTGCAAGTTCGATGTGCATCATGAGTTACCCCTAATGTATGAATGAAATCTATTTTTAGTGCTTGCGTGTGCGTGTTTTTCTCACCGGGGGGCTGACTGATCCTGCTGCGCGTCCAGGCTGAGTGCGCTCAAGTCACGTGGTGTCTGTTCTTATCCACCCTCACGTCAGGGTAAAGCCCATGCTGCTTAGATGCAGTGTCACTGACTGTAATGCCCCACAACTGAAGAAGATAAATCAGCGTTACTATAAAAGAAAAAGAGAAAAACGTGGAAAAAATTATAACGAACATGCACACATGCAGTAACTGTGCAAAAGTCTTAAGCATCTCTAGTCTTCCTGATCTATCACAGTTGTGATGCATGAATCATATAACATCATTACCAACATCTGTATATGACAGTCTCCTTTAAAAAAAAAGTTACACTTGTGCTTGGTTCTGAGGAGGTCACGCAAGAGCCTGACATTTGCTTGAACATGCCATTTTGTTCTCAACATTGTGTGTTCTTATTTTGTCTACATACTATTTGGAGATCAACTGATATAGATTTTTTTCTGTAGCTGATTCGAATTGTTAAAAACTAACAATTGGCCAGCCTATCAAGTGGTACTTTTATCACAGTATTTTCAATTTGTATCTTAAGAAAGGGCCAGAAAATAGGTTAGAAAGCAACAAAACGAGGGGTGCCTAACAACAACAGTGCATAACAGTACAATAAATCCATTTTCAATCTATGCATTTAGATATGATTCTATGTACACTCACTAAATGGCTCTACTGATAAGGGGCAACCACAAAATTTGACCTGCTTTACATGAAACTGCACCCCATTGAAGTGTAAACTAACGATACAATCCTCAATATAATTCTAATTAGATGTCTCATCATATAAAAGCTGCTGGTTAAGATCAAATGGACATTTGTAGATGATGCCCAAGCTGTCTGCACCATCTCTTGTCCTCAGCCTGACATGAGTAATAATAGTGACAGTTATTTATCATACTTATTATGATTCAAAAATACACAGCAGTAAGTTCATGGGTTCATGGGCCAGTTAATAGCTCAGACTTGGATGTTACTCACTTCCAGTCCGTATGTTAAAATATGAAAAAATCTTAAATGTAGCATTTGAAGAGAAACATTAGCATGTTCAAACACTGGACTTGCTGATTCTGTTTTGCACGTTCTGCACACCTGAATGCAAAGTGCCACTTAATTCCTAAAAGCAGAGTTGAAAGGCATGTATAGCGGGGCCATATGACACTTTCTGGCTCTTGAGCGCCTCAGCTTTTCTCATCTGTGAAGTGACTATTTGTAAAATAGCAGTAAATATAAGAAGAATCTAATTTACCTGAGACGACTAAAGATCTTTAACTGGCTGTAATCAGCTCTTCTGCATTGTGAAATAATGCATGACCTGTACAGTAGTGCTACAACTGTTTACATCTAGCGCGTGTGTGCAGCAGCCTGTGGGATTACTGGTGTATATAACTCATGCTGCTATTGCCTGCCTGTCAGGGGTGATAGCTTCATTATTCATGGTTGCGTGTAGACAGCAGTGCTTAATCTCTGGGCTGAATGGGACAGCCTGAGACTCTGGAGGTAAACGCTTGTGAACAGTCAGCCTATTCTGGCCCTTGTTCAGGCACGGAAAGGCACCAGAAGGAGGAACAACTGCTGAGGAAGGCCTTGGGGTGGCATCAGCAGCCACTCTGTCCCGTTGTGGCATTTGGGGACAGTTTAAAACCAGTGGTAATTAGCCAGACTGGACCCAGGAGATGGGCCATATATTCTCACTGGTGAAAGGATCTTGGCAGGGGGTCTTTTGACAGGTGCAGTGTGAGGAAGGCGTCAGCAGTTTAGCGGATCGACACCAGAGCAAAGGCCAAATGACAGCATCTCTGGGTTGTGGGGTCAGGCGCTCTCTTTCACCTCTAGAGACTCAAAACCAGCCTGGATCCTGATTCTTGTCCGGTCAAAACACTGTCTTAGTAATTGTGTTCGTACATGCATTTTTTTGCATGTACAGGAAGTATGTTTGTGCATGAGATGATTATTGGTATGTGAGACAGTGGTGGGGAGCTCACAGCAGTGAGTTCTGAGCCCCGGTAATCACCTGTCCTACTTTATCTGGCTCACACTTGCACAAAGAAATTGGGAACACTTTTTGGTTAAACACCCATGTGTCCACTGGTATTATACAACACTCCTGGAGTAGCTTTGATCATTCAGCTCTGAAGGCAATGATAAAAAATCCTGCCATGATGTGTTTTGACATGTTTTTGATGCCAAGAGGCTGCTGTGCAGCTAAGTCTAGGAATAATCTGGAATGTATCTGTACTATAAAGGGGACACACAACTCATTGTACTGGCCGTTAGAGGGAGGAAAGCAGTGGTGCTGACCACATCAAGTTTTTTTCTTGCTTCCTGGCTGTTCTGCTTGAACTCCATAATCCTGGTTACAGCCATTACAAATCCTGCTGTCTTGACTTTAGACCCCAGACAGGAGACAGGCTCTGCAACTTGGTTTCATTTAGCATTCCTCTGAGCTTTACGGGCAGGTGTTTAACATTACTGGCAGGATATTTATTGGTAACTTTAAAGGCAACTTTTTTTTGCTTACCTCTCAATTAGGCACACACACATACAATGCATGCACCGTAGGTGCAGGCACCCACACAAACAAGCATACAACTATAAATTAATACATTATAGGATCTTTCATATGTAACAAGCTCATGTTGTCTCTCCTTTCTTCACTTCTGCTTGACAGTGGATGCCTTATGTGTATGTGGTGTAGATCTATCTCCTCAGAATCCACTCCTCCACCAATGACCACCTCCATCTCTCTGTATGCACCCCCTTCCCCTCCACCTATTACGCCAGGTCAGTGTAAGATGCAGGGTATAGAGGTGGATGCACAATGAGATGTGTGGCCTGTAATTACTGCTGTGTAGCAAGGCCCGTGGCTGTAATGTGCAATTCGCAAATCAAGGTGCTGCCTGAAGTCTCAGCTGGCCTCTGTCACCGTTGCCCTCTGCTACTTGATTGCTGGCAGCTGGGTGAGCCATGTCAAGTGGCTGGCTGAAAAATGTGAAATCCCAGATAAAGCACAGAGCTCTAAAAAGCCATGAAGCTCTAGTAATGAGGAAAGTGATGGGGTTTGGGGTTTGGGCAGGCTTAGCAGGCAGACAGCAGCTAACAGTTACTCTTTCAACCTATTCCTCTTCTTAGTGTACGTGAGAAATAGAGGGGAGGTGAAGGTGTTTGTATATTTGGCTTTCTAATCCCAGCTTTAGAGGAATCCACTAAACTCCAACAATGCAAAAGTGGTAGGTAGGTCAGTGCAGCTCTAGATATGCCCAAACTAAATCCTCCTGGGTCGTCCTCAGACATAAATCACACACCTACAGCACATCCTGCCCATGCTTCTCATGTTTCCTTAGGCCAGTTCCTTTGAAAATGATGTTGAACCCTTTATAATGCGACCAACTCAAGAGAAAGCGGAATAATTGCTGATATTAATGGCAGTCTGATTCTGAACATTTCTGGAGTTACTGTCGCAGTTGAAGACATTCCTAGTTTTGTGAAGGCCATTATTTCTGTTTTTTAATCACTCCTTTGGTTTTTATAACCTCCAAAAGTCTTAGCGTGTGGCTAGGGGGACCACATGTGGGTAAAAAACAGGGTCTGTATTTACCCAACTGCCAAGAGTCACATTTTGTACTTTAGTGAAAGACATGCTACTTTCCTACAGTTTGACTCATAAACATGAGACTGAAAACTGTCACATTTCTTCTAATACATAAACATGTTTCAGGACACCTAAATCATGGATTATTTCAGTGAAAAAAAATGTGTAAATTACTAATTCCTTATTACTCACTGTAATATAATGAGGAACAGCATAGTTTTAGGGCATTATATGCTTTAAAATTATTGATTGTAAATCACACTGTCCTTGCTTTTGTCTTCTCTAACAAGGCTGCAAACAAACAACAAGAATAAATCTGGCATTGCTTTTCTTTGAAGGCTCACTCTAAGCATCTCCATTGTCTGTTTTTGACAGTATAACAATAAATTCTCCCACTGCATTATTTTTCTGGCGTACCTCATCCACCAACAGCAGAATGTTTTGTAGCAGAATCATGTTTCCCATTTGAGCCAATTTCCTAATTTATATCCCTATTTTTCCCATGTCCAAGAGATTTCACACAAACAAAAACAAGCTTTTTACAAATGACAGTGCAAAAAAAAAAAATATTTTTTTTTCCCTTAAAGAAACACACACCTCCCTGAATTATCATGATTATAAATGATGCCTTTGCTTTTGTTTTGTTGACAAATTCCTTCAAATGAATTAGTCCACTTCTCTTCCAAGTCATTTAAAAGTAAATCACAAATATGTCTATATGAAAACAATATTTCAATATTTGTTAGTAGTTAATTGTTCGGTTTGGTCTTTTCATGATTTTTCGTTGAAAGCAACACAAACATATGTCACCAGCCTTTTAGGTTTGCTTTGATATTTTTTGGACCCCAGCAGGGTGATTTTTTTGTTATTCAAATGAAGCTTTTGAAGATGCTGGGAAAAAAAGAGAAAGAAAACTGTACAAGGACAATTTAATGAGAGTGAGGGTCCATGCAACAGAGGAGAACAGAAGGAAACTGACTTAGAAAGAAGGTGAATGTTCAGCAGAACTTGCAGTTCCTTCAGCTCCATCCATCCTGTTACCTGCTCCCTGATCCGCTGAGCTAAAAGGAGATGCAGAGGTGTGATTAAGCTGTAGAGCTATGTTGTCACTGAACTTTTGTTCTTATGCTTTATCTGTTGATTTAGCTTTTGTCTAACAGCCAGTTTAATACAGCGAGCCTTGTAGGTTCAGCCTTGCAGCTGACAGGATGTGTGAAATGACTTGTCCTGCTGGCATTTTAGTTAAAATTAACTGAAACACCTGGGCGCTCAGGCACCAAACAGGCTCATTGCACTGTGACGGGTGACATGCTGTCAAGATAGGCTGGATGGCATAATTTACACAGGTCATAGTCATGCATACTGTTTAGCTGGGTGGGAAAGAGGGGCACATGGAGTCATTGCTTGTTTACCTTGCATCTGATGGCCCCCTGCCAGCCGCAACAGCAATTATCACCTTGAAGGAATGTGGGACCCTCGTGTTAAATTCCCTTTGACCCCCCTGTAGGAGGAGGTCAGTAGGTGGACGCTCTCTACAGGGGTCATAGGCGTGGGGATGTGTGTGGGTGACAAAAGTCAGTGGGTGTAAAGTTTAGTGCCGTGTACGTTTATGTATGTGGAGTGGCAGAAGAGGCGCACTGCTTCCTCCTTAGTCCTGGAACCAGTCACAGACCCCCAATACAGCAATACAGATCTGCATGTTGTGTTTGCAAAGTAAATTGGTTTCTAAAGATCTTAATTCCTCTTAGAGAAACACAAGGTGGTCTTGGAGAATACATGCAATCAGTGGCAGAAATTTCATTTAACTGGTGGTTTGGAGGAGGGGGGCAATGAACAGAAATGATTGGGTTAGGGTGTGTGTACTCGAGTGTGCGTTTGTGTGCATATTTGTGTGCTTTGGTTGGGTTTCTTTATCAGGTTTATTATCATTGCTGCACTTTTGTCTCCTGCGTTGGCATTTGAAGTCAGACTTTTATCCCCGACTCTAATGCTTCGTACACTAGACATGATTGCTTTTCCCCACACTATTCAGTATTCGTCACAACAGGAGGGCTGCTGTCTTTTTTTTTTTTATTCTTTACAATTCCAAATTAAAAAGGTCCCCATGTTTCATGACACTAGTAAAAAATGAAAAAGTTCACGTGAACCCTGTGCCTTGCTCTGGTGGCTGTTGTCTCTTGGAGCCCAGCCCTTTTTCTCCTAAAGACGCCATCACAAAATACTTTCACAAGAACTTAACTCCTTTGTTATTAAAGTTTACTTTAACTTCATATAATATAGGGCATTCAGTTTACCTGTGATTTTAGTGAATTGGATTGGTAGGTGTCTTTTTCTCTGCCATTTCAATTGAACTGGAAGATTAACAAATGCAGACACGTACGTATCTAGAATGGCGGAAGAGGCAAGGTTTTTTTTAACAGCTGAAATAAATTATAAGGTTTAGTTTTTCAGATACCGCTGATCTCCCTTTGTAAAATGCCAATGTAAAATAGACATAATATTTTAACCTAGAGTTGCAATTTTTACTTAAATAACCCAATTAGTTCCACAAATTAACTTTTTCTCAGAGGGTCCACCTATTGATGTGATGGTCAAAGTGTGGGCTGTGTGCAAAATCACCACTAGTTACCATTTTGTTGTGCTGTCCAAACACTTAATGTATCCTACAATGCATCGTACAAAGTAGTGTACAACCAATGGTTACGACCTTAGCTGGCAGTGATCCATTACATTTTTATCTGTATGACAGCAACGATGCATTGAACAGTGGTTTATTCTTTGAAGTCAAAGCCAAATATAAAGATAGATTGCTTAGTGCTGATAGCTGCTACAGCTACAACTTGCATTACTCTTTCTTTACTCTGTTTGCATGTCTGAGCCATAAAGAGAAAGTAAACATAAGGAAGAACATCACTGAAGAAAAGAAAACACGCTGCCACCTAGCGTTTGGTTTCGTAATTACAAATAGACAAATAACAACAGTCAAGTATAAATGCTAACCATGATGCTGATCCTGTGCACAGGCTAAGTGTGCAGAACCATAAATCACACTTGAGTTGCTTTTATGACACTGTCCAAGATTAGCTTTGGTAGGTCTCCTGCTTGGACTCTATTGTTGTCTCCTCTTGTCATTATATTCTTGAATCTCTTAGTTGCCTCTGCCATGATGTGTTCTGCAGCTCCGTTGGCGATGCGTGGTAGTGCCATAACGGTGGATTCTGCCAACAGCAGTGAGAGGAGGCCAAAAGAGTCAGACGTCTCTTCCTAAAAGTAATAAAATATTCGCATCAAATAAAGTTGAAACTGATATATTGTAACATGAAAAGCTCCTTTGTCTGGTTTTAATGTAAAGATGTTTTGTAAAAAATAATATTGTCTGCCAAAGACAATTTTTATTTATTTATTTATTTATTTATGAAAACCCTTTTTACGAAACTAGGCTCACAATACTGTAGATACAAGTTTGGCCTTTCTAACCAGTGCAATGACTTGAAAATTAATTTAAAAAAAATCAGGTTTGGGATTTCTGTGGCATGCAATGGATAGATGGTTATCTGAGGGCAACTTACATTTCATCCCTGAACCCTCTTTATCACAGTCATGAAGCCTGCATTACTTAACCCAATAAATAGCACTACGCAAAGACTTCAAGACCGCATTTGTGTTTTCAGTGTGTTCCACCACAAAAAATTTTAAATCACAAATTTACAAGTACATAACACTGAAAAGGGTGGCTATTCATGTGCATGTCTAAGAGAAAGAAAATGAAAATGAAGAAAATGAAAAGCATTGAGAGGGTTTAGACATGACGTCTCGGACAACTGATTACTTTTGCCTTACATTAAGAGCTGAATGTATGACATGTTAGGCGAATGTACATCTTCCATCTTCCAATGGACCCCAAATGTATTCATGACTTGTGAGGAAAACACTGTGGAAAGGGCATCACATGCTGTATGTAGTGAAGATACTGTCAAACTCATTGCTTATAAAATCTCAGTTTTTTTCTGACCATGTTCAATGCTCTGAGCTTATGCAGCTTTATCTTCACTTTTACAGGCTTTCTCTTATGGCTGTCTGTTGAAAGGCATGGTGTCTGCTATCAACTTATGGCTGAGGTAAGACACCAAAATACTACACTCGTCTACTGCTCTAACTGCTCTGGATGACAGTCTTGACAGCATATGTCAGTAGTTCTTGTGTGATGTATTGCTGAAGGTTTATTTCCTGTGATGAAATCACTTCAAAGTCAGCAGGTGAAGCAAGTATATTCCTGCGATGTCTCGCTGATTTTAACCTCAGTTACCCCAAGATCAGCAACTGTGCTCTGTCCTGGATAGTCTGCGTTAAGCTGAGCATTGATTAACTTCTACTTGAGTGCAGCCACCCTTGAAATGCGAGGGCCTTTACACATTGTGACAAACCAAAGTATCCCTGCAGTGTCATCAGATCACCGCGCCACTTCCAATTAGCGCTCATCTCTGACCTTTTTTCACTGCATGGACAGGACAGAGGGGCAGCTTGACCGGCATCTTGTCCCAGAGATCTAAAACTCTCATACTTTGTTCATCCACACCCAGGGAGACTAAACAGCACACACTCATCCTGTACCAAGACCAACAGCCGCCAGCTAAAAGACGGCATGGCACCCTTAAAGTGGGGTAAGATGGAGAACAGAGGGACCACCTAAAGCAATGGAAGCTCTCACACA
The DNA here is from genome assembly GCA_037176975.1 of Arrhamphus sclerolepis. Taxonomy (NCBI): domain Eukaryota; kingdom Metazoa; phylum Chordata; class Actinopteri; order Beloniformes; family Hemiramphidae; genus Arrhamphus; species Arrhamphus sclerolepis. The sequence goes on along the minus strand of JBAMYA010000002.1, from coordinate 4,800,047 downwards.
CTGGGCACAATCAGCACATCATCTGCACCTTCTTGTCAGGAGTTGTACCTCTCCAGGTTGTCATGGCAACATAATGTACTCTGCCAGAGGGGCTGTTCATGCCTGTTTCAAATTGCACTATATTGGAAGAGGCTGAAGGGAAGGGGGGGCGGGGGGTGGGGGGATTGGATGCACATCACTGTAGTCTGATAAGGAATTCTTTGAGGAGTATTGAACTCGAGAAAGCGTTTTTGATCTCAGTTTGTATGCTAATGAATCTGATCATTTGTATGTATTGTATTCTCTCTCTCTCTCATATATCTATCTATCTATCTATCTATCTATCTATCTATCTATCTATCTA
>JBAMYA010000002.1:4778436-4794577 GCA_037176975.1 Arrhamphus sclerolepis | reverse complement strand
CCAAACCAAACCAAACCAAAACAAAACAAAACAAAACAAAACAAAACAAAACAAAACAAAACAAAACAAAACAAAACAAGACAAAACAAAACAAAACAAAACAAAACAAAACAAAACAAACAAAAACAGCTCATGTCTGGTTTTTGACTGCAGTAAGAAAGGATTCTAGGCCTGCATTCAGAACTCTGTAAAAGCTAATGCTAATGCTAATGCTTCTGATGCAAACACAACACCCAAGTGCACATGCTAATTTCTGCCAGGCTGTTGAGCTCAGGGGGGTAAGAGTGATCATGGCTCACTTTTTCTTTACAGTAACTTGTTTACTGATGGAAATGTCTCAGTTGGGAGTTCTGAAACTGAAAGCAACAATTCACAGGAAAAATAAGATGAGATTTATCAATATTACCTTCGTGCAAAAAACGAATACAATACAAAGTACAGTACGAATACAAAACTATGTAAACATGCCTCCTGTGATTTAAAAATGTATAAACATCTCAGAGTTCTGGTGTATTGTTACTTAAAACATTATCTGAAAATTGACTGTTATGGACAGAGTTTGTCCAGAGTATGCAAACCTTTGTTGTATCATGTTACATTACACTGGCTTTCAAATCTAAAAAAGTGATGTGCATCACCTCAGATGAACAAGACGGCATGACGTATTGGGGAAAAAAAGGCACTTTATGTCACTGATAATATGCACATTGCTATTATAGACATTTTGACTTCGCATTTTGTTCAACAAAAGTTATGTGAAACTTTTAGAGCAGTGAGCAAATAAATAAATAAATAAATAGATAAATAAATGAAACATGAGTACACTCCATGACTCAATAACCTGTAGAACGAAATATTGAAGAAATATTTTCTGTATGATGGTATTAGTCTCACACTATTGTGGATAATTTTTGCCCTACTTTTCTTGATTTTTAGGTTAATTAAAGTTTGTATATTTGTATATGCACAACTGTTATGATCCTGCGTTTCAATCAGTTTAGGCCCTGGAGCGTTACTGAGTCAGGGCAAAACCTTGATGCCTTTCTTTTTCAGCCATTCTGTTGCAGATTTGCTGGTGTGCTTGGAATCATTGTCCGTTCGCATGACCCAGTTTCCGCCAAGCTTTAGCTGTTGGACAGATGGCCTCACAATTGACTCTTGAACACTTTGGTATAGAGAGAAGTTACTTTTTAAACGAGTGACGCCAAGGTGCCCAAGTCCTGTGGCTGCGCGCTACCACAGGAAATTTCATCCTCATCATCACCGTTTCACCACTGAAGAAAAAAAAAAAAAAGAAATCACCATTGGTCTCACCCTCCTCCCGTGCAGAGGCTTATTGTTCCAAAAGTCTTGTGGTTTATCCAGATGCAGCTTTGAAAAACTATGCCATGCCATCATGTTTTAATTCAAAGAGAAGAGGCTCTGTTATGACAACCCTCTCAAACAGGCTATACTTATTTATCCTTCTTCTTGTGTTGACATGAATTTTAATGTTTAGCATCTTAACTGAGGCCAATAGAGTCAAAGCTTTGCTTTTTTTTTCAATTTCCCCCAAAATTGCACGGCCTGCCCTTGGGATGAACTTACTGGGAACCCAGATGCTGGAAAGATTGACAACTGTCTTGGATGGTTACCATTTGTTATTAGTCTTCGACTGTTGGGATGATTGTCTCTAGAAATGACCTTATAATCCTTCCTAGAATGATGGACAGCACCAATTGCTTCTCTAAGGTCATTAGTAATGCCTTTCCTCTTTTAGTATGGTGTTAACACACACTTGAATGTTTCAGACCAGAAAAGTGTCAAAATATTTGCTTTCATATAGGTGCTCACACTTTGGTTTTTAAAATAATAATGTGTTTCATTTCTTTCAACTTAATTGAGTTCTGCTGTATATCTGGGATTGGGGAACAGTTTACAAATAATATATTTGATTCAAGTAATTAATAGAAGTACAGCACAGTTTTTTGTTTTTTAAATGCCAAGTTTTATAATTTTAAGGCTCTGTGTAATTTGTTAACTATTTCTTAATCATAAGACTCAAGTCCAAGAAAAAATTTAACAAGGGGGATACATTATTATTATTATTTCTTTTTTTTTCTTCTTTTTTTCACATAATTGCACATGTTTAAAGCAAACCATGGCACAAAACATTCAGAGGAAAAAGAAAACAGCTATTGTGAATGATTATTACACCTACTAACTGACCGGCTCAGCTTGGCCTCAGAATTTACAGTGGTGAAAGTACTGTTTTTAATTATTATTTGCATTATTGCATTTTTAAGCTTATTGTCTAATTTTATTCAACGTAAAAATTCAAGGTTTATGTACAATCTGACTCCATGCTTGCATTTCTTGCTCTGTTAGATTATTTGCGGCTGAATACCCATGGTTCAGAGAAGGAAAACTGCTAAATGTTTTTCTTTTCCAGGACATATATTGTGCCCATTTTTAAAAGTAAGTTAAATTAAGTTCTGACAACATTTTCTCAGGTATGAAAATAAATGTCTGTGAGATGCTTTGGTCAAAATATCACAGAGATGCAGCAAATAGCTCTTTTATGAAGCATGTCTTTACAGCTCTGTTCATAGCAGCTGGTTTTAGGGTTGTGCCTCTTTAATAAGAAGGGTCACAGCTTTGCGTTACTCAAGTGCAGCAAGATCTTTAACTGATAGGAAAGCTGGATAATTCTTATAATGTTATCACAATACGCTTTAAATCTGAATTATGCAGATTTCCCTATGTGCTTACCATTAACAGATAATGGTTGCCTCTCAAATGACCCCAGTGATCTTGCTGGAGCTGTCTGACACCTGCCCTCTAAGGCCGTCTGTATTACTGGTGAGTCTCATCCACTTTGAGAACAATGTAAACAGCACATCGCCACCAAGCTCAGACTTTCTCCACGTGCTCATCTTAAACCTCCACGTCATTAGCGCATGTCACTTCTGTATGAGTGTTTTTTTTTTTTTTTTTAATTCCTGTGCTAACAGATAGTACCATTGTTCAGGGTGATTTTGAGGAAGCAGCAAAGAGTCAAAGGATCTCAGGATGCTTCAGTCTTTCTTTCAGTCGGAGTGTAATCTCTTCCTTTATCTAGCTGGTTGATCCTGGTTGTGTGTGAATGACTGCCTGCTTGTTTGAGGCTCTCAGTCATGTTTCCTCTCACTCCCTTGTTCTCTGGTTCTTTCTTGTTTGTCTATTGTTCTATCACTCTCACCCAGAGATCACCACTGTTTCAGCATCCACCTTGCCTATGTGTTTCAGTGAGGAGCAGCTATGATTTTTGATATTTTGCTGTACTCTTTTATTTTTTTTTGTAATAGAAGTCCATCTTTCACACACAAGCACACATACAACAGATGCCACCTTGCACCACACACCAGACAGGCAACTTGAATTATGTCCAAGAATCACAGCTGGATTGTTATGTGTATATACTGTGTGTATGAGTGCTGGGGGAAGGGATGTGGGCTGCATCTGGGGCATTTGATTGGCCCACTGGCATTGGAGCCAGACAGGATGCTGATTGGATATCTGGATGTAGACTAGCATGTAGGTTTCTGTGTGCCATGTAGCTTTGCCTCCCAATGTGCCGGCCAATAGCTCCACATATTGGATGCATTACAGATTAGAGCCAATGCCACTGTGAGCACATCCGTGAGTGTGTGCGTGTACTCATGTGTGTGTCTACACATCTCATCTGTGCAAGAGCACTTTTATCCTCTATGAACAAATCTGCCCTTTCTCAGTGATCACAAAATGCATTTTCCTCTCCCAGACTAATCATTAATTATTAACGGCAGATTTGACTCACCATGCCAGATCAATGCAGCAGCCACTGTTAGATGCTGAAGACTCATCTCAAACATCTTTTCAAATTATAAATAAATAAGACTTAAAAAAAACAAACAAAAAAAAACAACTACTTCATGATAAGAAAAGGAAAGGTAGGAAATCACTATATGATTTCTTATGGTTTGTGAAATAACCATGCAGAAATTCATCCAAGCAATCATTTTCAATGTTGTTGTGTAATCAGAAGGGATGATATGCAAAGGTGGATGGATTTTTCCACATCTTGATTTGAAATTTGAAATGAATCTCTTTATGTCACCTTTGAATGAATTTTCCAACAGCGACATCAAAGAAATTTAAAAACAACATTATATGCGTTCTAGGTTTCTAGTTTGTCTCCAGTTTTTATTTGTACTTAGTTGCAAAGAGTTTAAGTCTTATGTTTAAGGAATTTTTATCTTTGTATTGTTTCGTAAGCCCTCTTCTCGTTTTTTTTTTCTTTTTTGGTTTCTAGGGGTCCCTTCTGCAATTTAGTATGTTACCAGGTTACCAGAATTGTGAACTTGTGAAATTTTCCAATCACAAATTTGATGACAGCAGACAAGATTTGACAAAACCAAGACTGACTTAAACAAGTGTAACTTGAAAGTTCATTTAGAATTTAGCTTTTGGATCTACAATATATACAATTAACGAAGAGTTTATATCAAGTTCATGAATCTACTCAATTTCCTGCAAGTCAATATTCCTACAATCAGCAGCGTCCAGTCACATGGCATATAAAAAATACCTATTTGAAAAGATATATGAATTAATTTTTGATATTGCCTTCAAAACAAAACAATTAACGTATAAGGGAGCTGAATCCCTGTTCAGTATCTCTTCATCTTTTCTAGGCTTTAAAGTGAAACACTTTAGATTTATCTTTGCCAACATAAAGGTAGAAAGAAAGTGTGGCAATAGCTTTGAAAGTTCAGCATCATTTTTGCTTAACCTTTTTAACTTGACATCATATTAAAGCCCTAAAAATAGGGAGAAATGGAAGAGTCAAGAGGGAAAAGTAAGAATAGCATGCAGATGAGGGAAGAAATGAAACCTAAGGAGTCCTGATAAACAGTAGCTTACTCATCTCTGTGACAGTCTTGCCTATTAGAGATCCTAACTCTGTTATTACACTTGTCAACACCACTGTAATCGACGCAAGTGCTGGGCTAATCCGCCAAGTCTTACAATACACAAGACACACATGCATTAAAAAAAACAAAATGTGAACATACTCACACACGCTGCCCATATGGACCTGCAGACACAGAACAACAGACACACATACATATTCACACACAAAAACAGTTGCACCATCAGCACGGCTGCACATGCTGCGCGGTAGCTGCTTACTGGGAGCATGGCAACGCTGTCAACCCCAGACGGCTTTCCTCGGCCCACCTGTCAAAAAAACTGAGGAAAATTCACCTGGCTGGTATCTCAATCTTCTTCAGTGCTTAGCTTAGCTTATACCAGCTGTCTGACTCAGGAGCTCTGCTTACCTGTCTCACCTGCCCCCCCCCCGTCTTTCTTTAGTAACTGTAACTCTTGGTTTTTTTTTTAGAGTATGTCAGCAGTTGCCCAAGACAGGGGTCTTAGTGAGGCTGCTAACATTGCTAAATGTCCCTCTCCTTCTTAGTTAGTGTACTGTGAGTCTGTGTGTGTGTTCCTCACAGATGGCTATGGGAAGGGAGGGTGAGTTGGAGGGGGTGATGGAGAGAGCTGTCTGAGGCTCCGGCAGCTCTCAGGCAAGGCGATCTGTCTGTGGGCATCTGCACTGTCAGCCTCCCCCCTTTTTCCCGTCCACTAATCGCCGCGGCTACCTCTCCAGCCAGAGCCAAAACTTGGCAACGACCAGTGGAGCGCAGTTGCTGAAAGATGACTCCTTTTGACCTCAGATGTGCTACTTCACCACCAAATACTGTTGATTGCCGTAGCCAATGATTATTTTTGATAAATGATGGGGTGACTTATGCATTATGGTTGCGCTGGGGGAAGGACAGACTGTGTGGATGGAAAGGCTAAAAGATGCTCAGCCTCTGTGAATGAGTTCATGTCTCTGGGCATGTGTGTATGTGCATGCATAGATGGAGTCATCACAGTGTAGTTGTCAGAGACAGCTATTCTTGGATTTTTATTGGAAAATTAAAATTCAGCACTTGTGCCAGAGTTCAGCTCAGTTCCTGACAGTTTGACCTTTTTGTTCAGAGGTAGCACACGGGCTAAAAAAGAGCGGGGGAATCTTGGATTATAACTTTTCTTTCTGACTAAATGAATATGTACTTCACAGATGCATCCACTTACAAAATAATTTATGCTGACTTTTCTTGGAGGAACACAACTCTGATTGACTCAGACGCTGCGGAAGCACAGAATAGGGTCTGACACATCTGTTCCTGAGAAATTCATGGAGGTTTGGGACGTGGAGGTGTTGGTATGCACTGATTAGTGCAAGGCTTTCTTTACCCTAACACCAGGTTTCCATAAACTGTTTACTAAGGAGGCTGTTGCCATGGTTTTCCACTAGGTCCCAATCATTCTCTTTGTGACCATTTAGCTTTATTTATTCCTCAAAAGCCCATGCCTTCTGCACTAACCAACTGTTGTACCGCACAGACCAATTGTTCTAAATCATTTATACACAGAATTTCACTCATCTGAGGGTTGCAAGCTTGGATGATTTCAGCCTGATTGGATGAGCTTTGGAGAAAGAGCCTTTACAAGCTGACACCTTTGGCTCATGGGTGGTTTAGAAACACAGACTTTGATGAGAGAAAGAGATAGCGACAGTATCATAATAGCCTGGTAATACAATGCTCAATGTGCAGGAACTCCAGTTTGAAACGCATGCTTGCCTTGTTTTTTTGATCTCCCTTGAAAATTACATTTTTTTCACAAAACTCACCTTAATGACACCCCTGGGCAAGATATGATAAAAGTGAGATAAGATTAAATATTTTAACGACCAAAGTTGTCTTTTCACTTATCCTGCATGTCTGTTCTCTTTTATTCTTTTTATGCCTTTAATCTCCCCTCCATTTCTGTATTTCTCTTATTTTCACTGCTTAAATAACTAGCTAAAACTCTTCCTTAGATCAAAGACGGGTAAAGGAGCGCGGAAGTGTAGAATCTTCGTCGTAGACACAACTGAGGAGTGTGTCAGTAAGGTCAGGGGTTTGCCCTCTGATAGGCTGCATCTTTAGTGTTTAACAGTCTTGTAAGCTGTTTATTTCGACCCTTTGCACCTTTCTTAACAAGAAGCCGCATCCCTCAATTGGATTACACTTAATTAAATACTTTACATGTGTAAAGTTGACAGATAGAGGTGTCGCATACCCCCATCTTCTGTGTTTATGTTATGAGCAGTGACAGAGCCATAGTTTGACTTGGTCTTCTAACTTAAATTTTTTATTTTTTTCCCCACCAAGATAGATAAATCTTTTGTTACTGTGAAGCTGTAGATGATAATCTAGATGATAATCCTGGATAAAAGCTGACAGGATACATGTGACTATGCCACAAAAAAGTTTCTCTTTTTTGTTGTTGTTGTAGTGGCAGCTGCAAACAACAACAACAACAACAAAAACTTGGAAAGTTGGATACCACAAACATTCTTCTCACCTGACTGATCAAATGGATGATTATTGTTCCCACTTGTAGAAAATAAACATGCACAATACCAGCTGACATGATGGAACAATCCCAACTTCCTCAAGTCTTTCCTCTGTTTTCCTCACTTAAGGCCAAAGCAAGAACTTTTGTTTATGTCCATTCATCCATCAATCCAATTTCTATACCCTCTTTATTCTGCTAAGAGTCACGGGTGGGAGGGGTGAGCTCATTGGGCGAACGGCATCCTGGACAAGTCAACAGTCTGTCGTGGGGCCTTTTGTTTGTTCTTCTTCCTAAAATATCTCTTCTGGTTTGCAAATACTCTTATTAGAACTGTGCTCATACCACAAACCCGAGCTGCATACATATTTGCACTGTAGCCTTGCAAATTTTCTAGACATGTTCTGCTTCATGAGAATATGCATGTGTGGTGTTAAATTATCTTCTTGTGGGGATTAGCCTGTCAGCTACCTAGTAATATCTGTGAAAAATGACAGAATAAGACCATATATAAATATAACAGGCAATCCTCCTGGACCAGACTGAATGTTGAGAAGAGGCTCTGCTTCATTCACATTTTTCCACTGACAAGCATTTTGCCTTCCACTTGCTGACACGATGGACATGTCCAAATACATCTTTTGTTCATTTCAACAGAAAAAAACAAACAAAAACAGCCATGATTACAGATATGTAGGGATCTTCATCCATCTTTTTCAGTGTACTATAAGCAAAGCACTGGGATTACATCGAGTCCTTTCCTGTGTCATGCGTTGCCTCTCTACACTGATGTCACACCAGAGAATCTTATCTTTATAGTCCTTTTATGACTTAAAATTCAAAAAAGGATTTGCAGCATGCAATATTTATCTTTATTGTTGTGTAGTTGCATGACTGACAAACTAATTAAAGAACATGTTTCAAAGATTTTAGACCATTTGTTGGGGCTGCAATGATCGTTTCATTTTTTTTTTTCTCCTTTGACTTTTTGTTTTTCTTGTTGCTAACCAAAAACAAACATACAAAATTCATACATGCTAGAAGGTAAAGTAAGTGAACCCATAGACTGTAATGACTTTTGTGAAAACTAATTGAAGTCAGTAGTTTGCACACCTGAGGCTCAATTAACATAATGGGTTTGGATGTGTGGTTTGAAAATTATAATTGCTTGTGTGCTCCAGTATCAGCTTAAGCACATTGTTTTAGTCTGTATGGCATATTTATGCAAAAAAACAATTAATTCCAAAGGGCTCACATTTCTTGCCATTGTAGCTGTATGAATTTATTTAATGTACTGATTGAACCCAGGTCTTATTTTTTTCTTTCCTCCTTCAACCCCTGACTTTCAGTGGCCAGTTTGTGGTGACACAAGGTAGTGTGTGACAACAGAGTGTGAAGATAATCACTGGGCAATTAATGGGCACCAAAAGGGAGTCATTAGTGTGGTGTAAACTTTGTTAGTGCCTACTTTGGGTCAGGGGAGGAGAAGCTAGAAGATAAACACACTTTGAATTCAAATGGTGTGATGCAAACGCCACAAACTAAGACATAATATTCGTTGGGCTCTGAGGCGTGTTTATTTTGATGACTATACTTATCTGCCGGATGAGAGAGACTTCTTGTGTAAGCTGTGGTGCCAGCTGTTGAGCTGCTTTGACCTACTGATGGTCTTTCATTTGTGACACTACGATGTGTGGAGTAAAATGCTTTATAGTTGAGAAATAAGGCAGCTTTCATTGCCACTGTAAAATACTGTATATGGTTGTATGTAAGAGTTTTTATACCTCAATGTTCTCATTTTAGCTCTCTAAGGATACACCAGTCTCAGTTATCAGTTAATAAGCAAATGCCAGTTCATATGTTCACTGTTTTTACTTGTACTTCCCATCTTGGACAAAGTAAACACTGATGAAAAAGAAGAAAGAGAAGAAGGTGAAATGATGGTCATCAGCAATCCATTTTCCACTCTTTAATATGGTCACTTCTTTGTGATAGCGTAGTTGTTGTGATTGTGTGTTCTAAAGGATGAACTGTTCGGTCTGAATAGATGGATGGCGGTAACTGACAGTGGGGTCCAGCGATCGCTTGGGGGAACAAGAAGCTCAGTACAAGAACTTCATAGGATTTCACAAGCCTGATCAGACACACAGACATCCACAAACTCTTACACATGATGCCTTTGAAACACCCATGAGAGTTGATTTCTTTTTTTAAGGTTCTAAATCTTTCTTCTGGCTCGAATGTTTCTGTATGGTTCACATGTGTATCTGTGTGCATATGTATTCCTCTCCCTATCAAAGCTGAGGTGCAGATCCATCGAGGGAAATGATCTAATTAACAATGCTGCCATTCTCACAGACATCTATCTCCGGCAATAACTCTTCAGCTTCTAGCTTCTTTGACTCAAGAGCTTCCACTCAACAGGGAATGCACAAAACACGTGCTGGGGATTCGACTATTCTTTGTCAGAAAAGAAAATAATGCATGCTTATTAGATTGAAGTCATTTTTCTGGTGTAATGGGGAGATATATGCAGTGTGCCAGGTTTTCATGAAGGGGAAATACATACAGATAGAAAAAAAGGACTAAAAGACAAAGAATGAAAAAAAAATACATTCACAAAAATACACAAAAGATAATCTCTGCAGAATGAAAATACAGACATTTCTTTGTGTTGTAAAATATAAAGCATTCACGATGTTCTTTAAAAAAAGATCAAAACTGTTGAACCGTCTATCAAAAACTATTATCTGACCTACTACTTAAGAGGAAACCATGAGCTGCAGCCCTAGTTTTTATGTATTTACTGTGAAAAAAGGGTGTTTGCTTTTGTTCCACATATTTTTAAATAAGATAAAGCAACTGGAAATGTGCTGAGACAACAACTGAATAAACAAACATAAAAAAACAACAGCAAACACAAAAACAAAGCACAATTTCCAAAGCAGTGCCCTAAGAAGAAATATAAATTCATCTGTAAATATACTTCAGTATTCTGCCACTATTCATACTGTCTTATTAGCTCAGTTATGTTTATTTATGATTTTTATTGCAAAAAAGAAGAAAAACATTGACATGAAACAGAAATTGTTACTGTAAAGTCAGCATTTAAACAAAAATATTTTCAAGGCTGAAAATACATTAGAAATATTTGGTTTATTCAAGCAGTGAGAACGACCAGTAACATTCTCCTCAGACCCAAACATTAATACTTCCTAAGACTGTTTCACATTTTGGTACGGCATAAATGTTAAGATACTGAATAAATAAAGAAATACTGAAAAATCAATATACTGTACCTTCAGTGGGGAAAAAAAACAAAAAACAAAACATCATTGCATGCACAAAGGTTGGTGGTGAGAGGCAGGCCCTTGTGGTGGCTGATGTTTCAGGGTTGGGGGATGCTCTGCTGGATCCTGCTGGGTCTTTTGTCACCCCTGCTAATTATATGATCCTGGTGACCTTGTGGTTGCTGCCTGGTAACACTTCAGCAGGAGCTGGTGTCTCCACTTTAAGTCATAAGTAGACGTCTGGCCCCGTTATGGGTGGTAGTTGTAGATGTAACAGTTCAATTGTGGTTAAAATGATGGATGGATAGATTACAGATGGATACATTAAGTATACTTTAATCGTGACACACAGTTTAATGTCGCGGCGTTCAGGCTTTTCTGACACAATGGATGAGGCTAGAGTGATTGAAATCATGAGGGTTTAATGTATACCTAGTAAAAGCATCCCACTATTGGCTCCTGACTGGATGAAGATGTGGGTGGATGCATAGAAGAAGTGTTTGGAGAAATAAATGGTTAATGTTCCTTGAAGAAATGTCCTCGTTGCAGAGGTATAAGGGGAGCCAAGAGGGACTGTTACAGCTTTGAAAATTAGTACATGTCTACAAACATATGAGAATAACACTTGACAGATGCTCACAGGATGATATCTTGCTCCATCTTATGATTTTTCATTAAGTGTGCTGTAACAGCTGCACTTGTATATCACACTCAGTGGTGACAGCCGTAGCATGCCAAGTCTAAAAAGAAGGGGAAAAAAAATAAAACCTTCATCACTCATATTTCAATGCATGCCTTTGGAATTTCTTTTATTGAACATGTGACACTTTTCAGATAAGTGTTTTTGTATTAACAAAAAGAAAATCTTAATTTTTCTAAGCTAATTATAGCCTGTAGCTTGTTGCTAAGCAACCTAATGACAAGAGACGGCAGGGAGTCAAGAATCTAACCTTTGGCTGGATGAAGCCAAGAGGTGACATTTGAATTTCCTTCATATCACCTTCTATTGATGCACTGTGCTCTGACTCGGGCTGTATTGCACCTCACTGTTCAAATGGTTATAACCTGAGTCTTAAAGTAACTTCATTGTTTTGAATATAGTCGGGGGGAAAACATTTTAAACTTCTATGGAAATATTTAAAGCACTCAATCAATGTCAGTCAACTTGAACAGAGAGCTGCTATGAAAATGACAGTCCCTATACATGTGGGGGTGAATGAGTCATTTTGCATTGTAGAAATATCCACTCCTCTCACACTTTGTTGCTGTGAAGTGTCACGTCTGAAAGGCTCTTATATGCTGAGTTGATACCTTATGGCATGATCATACTTCTGGGATAGACACTGGAGCACCACCACATGCAGTAGTAGACACTGTACAATATCCTGTGGACGGACTAACTGATTATTGCATATTTAGAAATACTCAGTTTGAAGGGCTCAAGAATGCATACAACATGGAAATCACAAAAAACGTTGTTGGCTGAAAAAAAATAGTCACAAAAAGATTGCATTATCTATGCACGCGCATAGTTATTGCATCTTGCGGTTGCTGGAAACGAAGCCTGCATGCTTTGGACATTTCTTTGTTTAGTGTCTGATCTTTCCGTCTACTGAAGGGTGGGTGGTGGTGGTGGTTGGGATCCATGGCTCAGCGCCAAAATAGTTTTGAAGTATCTGTGAAAAGACCCTTCTTAATCCGTTTTATTTGCTCTGCTACCTCCGAACCATTTGTCCACGCAGAGCTCCAAACCCTCCGCTCCACCCAGCCATCTCAGGGATTTAGTGTGGTAGAGCAGAGGTGCAAGAGCCTACAGACAGTTAAGAAAAAAAAAAAAAAGCCATCTGGCTGGGGAGTTGGAGGGGGGGGGGGGGGGGGTGTTGGAAGATGGGGGTGTTGGGAGGTTTGGGTCTGAGGAGTCATGCTGGGCAATCAAAATGACGGACAGCAGTGAGAAGTGTTTTGTGGGCTCTCACATACATGCAAAGTAGCCCGACTTGTGAGCCTTCACAGCTCCCTCTGGTCTGCAGGTAAACACTGATCATCCAAGGTATGCATGGGCTTTGCCTACCTCAGTGTGTGTGATTTTGTTTGTGTATGGTAATACTGTGTTTGTTGGCTTGCTTGTGAGAGGAAAGAGTGGACTTTCTTGTGTTTACCTCCATGTCAGTGGCTCATGTTTTTGTGTGCTTTACAACAAATCCTGCCAAATTTATTTCTGTGGTTTTTCTCCTTTTTTTTCACCAGTGATAGTTTAGAAGGTGTTTGAGCAGAGAAGGCAAGGTCAACAGGTGAAATAAACAGCATCCATATTTCATGAGCTGTCAAAAAGAAAACAACTTACATTCGACACAGACGGCAGTTCTAAGGACACTTTGAAAGAGGTGCACAATTGTCTCCGCTCTGAGCAAATATTATAATCCTATTCTCTTATGGTTTCTATCTTGCCCTCTCTCACAAATGTCCACCCCAATCGCGGCCCCTTTTCCCTTAGTGAAAACCCCTTCGACTGTGTGGAGGCTTCATTTTTCACTCTCCCTTTGGGGCTCTGTTGCCAGAGAGCAGCCCTTAGGAAGTCTTTATTTCTGCCAGGCAGGGCCTCTTGCGTTCCTCCACCCTCTCCCTCCGTTCTCATGGCTGTCCCCCCCACCTGCTGGGATCCTGATCCCAGTCGGGGCAGGGCTTCAGCGGGGGACAATTACTGCTGCTCCCCGGCTTTGATCATCTGACCACATGGAAGCATAACAGCTGACCACATGTTTCAAGAGACAAGAAGAAGAAGTAAAGAGAGAAAAGAGGAAGAGTTAGAATGGGGCGCAAAGAAGAAAAGAAATCCCCTTTCATTTAAGCTGAGTCCAAAATTCTATTCCACTTTGGAAGCTTCACGGAGAGTTAGCCAGAATGGTCAGATCTGTGTTTCACACAGTTCCCCTTTGATGGTGATTATTTATTTGCATCAGGGAAACCATACTTATTACTGACTATGTCGGGCTGCAGCCTCAAATGAAGTTCAGTTTCACTTTGCCTCTCAGTCCTTTGTGAGTGCTGCAGTGTGAGAGAGAATCATTTTGAGGCAGCTTTAACAAAAATTGAGTACTAAATCTAAGGGCATTGTCAACCAGATAGTGGACGCTGCTGTCCTGTTTTGGGGCAGTGTGGCTTTTTCTCAACCTGGGTCTCTGTTTCATTCAGACTGCTTCTCCACAATGGTGGAAGCTTTTCATGATGCCAATGGGGGTTCCTGTGGTATACTGGCAAAGTCACAAAGCCACCACCACATCCCATTCAGTCGAATTGGTTCAGATTCAGTTCAAGTACTGTGTCAAGTTAAGTAAGGGTAAACAAGAACGTCATCGCTATATATGTTGTTGGACAGAAAATGCAGAGGCTGAGGTATATCAGAGGGAGTTTGCTTTGCCTGGTTGTCAAGGATGGCCTCTTGGATTGTCCCGTTTGTGGAGTAGATCACTTTACCACATTAAGGGTGCCTCAAAAGACCCTCTTCAGCAGCACTTTAGCCCGGCCTGGAAGAACAGGGCATGTTTTGACTGGCCTGCCACCTATTATTGTGACCACTCTGCCGACCAACAGCTTTGTGCTGTGTCAGCTGTGTGCTGCCACTGCGGCTATCTGAGACACGCTCACACGACATATGTGCGTGCGCTTCTGCAGTAACACGCGTGAACTGACACAGCAATGACTGTGTGCATAAGAGGGCATACTGGCACGACTGAAAGGATTGTAATCTGCTTATCAAATACTGTGAGACATATGAGCGCTGTAAATGATCTGGAGAGCGTGCGAGAGATGAACACAACCCCACATTTGTTTGTTTTGATGATATGAGTCAAGGGACCACAAGTTCAGATAGTCGCTACTTGCAAAAAGATGTATGTGTGCCACTCAGATCAGAGAATTAAGACGACTGATATGTTACATTTGAGAGGAAGAGCTAGCATTCTTCTCAACTTCTTGGTTTATAATTTATGAATGACTGTGCTTCTTCTCTAACAACTGAAAATCGTGATGATTAATATGCTTTCACTTGTGATGTCAGCAGTTTGTGACAATGTCTCCAGCCTGTGTATATACTGGCAAAAAAGAAAGAAAGGAAAAAAAAAAGACTCCCTTGTGTTTTTGCACTTGCACACGTAGTAATCCTAAGAGTGATGTGTGTGTCTGGTTGAGAGAATTGCTTAATTTGCTTATTCATGTGGAATTGCAACAGAGATTGATGCTGTCACTTGCCGCTGTAATTAATTTAGCATGTCAGAATTAATTATAGAAAGTATTAACTTAATGGATTTCATGTATTATTATCATTTAATTTGACATTGTGGAAGGCTGCATAAATCCACGTTTTCTTCATTATTTTATTTATTTCAATTTTAATCTGCTAATAACAAACACATTGTTTGCTTTGAGTTGATCTTTTTTTATTTTTTACTTCTCCAACAGGAAGTCATGTCTCTGTTCAAAAATGTCAGCATGTTACCTCATTTAATTATTTTTAATTAGACAAACTAAAGCATGTTTTACAAATGGGTTCGACTGTCTGTATGTTCACATTTCCCCTCTAAAACTAAAGTTAGTTTTTCTCCACAGACAGAGAGTGCTTTATGATGTGGCCTCTGCCATTTGTGTATCCTGCCTTACTTCATAATCATTTTTATCCGGCAGTTAAAAATAATTAACAAGTCATGCTCTTTTGTCGTCCACCATTTTAGGTCCTTGCTCCAGCAATGAAAGGTCTCCCCATCAACATGGTCACGTAATAGTGTCAGGATGCGTTTTAAAGTGCAGTAATTCAGTGGTTTACATGGCCTCATAAAATGCCGACATGCCCTGATAATGAGAAGCATGAATGGAAACTTGGAGTTCCCTGTGGCCCCTGTGTGAGTGTGTTTAAGTGAGTTGGAGACATAGCTAGAAGGAAGAAAGGAAGCAAGCAAGAAAGAACAAGAAACACCAGGGGAAAAAAAAGAAAGCTTTTTCATGCCACACAGCTGCTTTATAGTATCCGCCTTCGTAGAGGTAAGAGAAAAAGAGTGATGAAAACGGCTTTACGCCTCGGACTGACACATGTGCTGCCAGAATGCTGACACTGGTATGCAGGTTCAGAGTGGCGGGACTGAGACAGAGGCTTTCCAAGGTTCCCTCCTCTCTGAGTGATATCGTATGGACAGAGCAGCAAAGGTCACAGTTAGCTCAAGCACACAACTCTTCCTCTTTTAGCCCGCTCTGACACTCTTTATGGTGCCTTGACCTACTGACAAGCAGGCTGTGTTTGCACTAGTGTGCTGCGTTTATGCACTTGATAAATGTGAGTAACTCTGGATATACACAGGGGCTTCCTTTGTGTGGGTGTGTGTGCTTTAAGACTTGTTTACATGGATTTT
>JBAMYA010000002.1:4724541-4766160 GCA_037176975.1 Arrhamphus sclerolepis | reverse complement strand
ATCGGTCATTGTGATTTGGACGCTCCAGCATAGCTAATGCTAAGAACCTGCATGTTAAAGGCATTTCTAACAGCATCAGTCATCAGCCTCACATGGTCCTCCCTCCTAAAACCCATCTGAGACTCCAACACATCTCCAGGTAGCTCTCTGGAGGGAAATGGACGCCTCAAACAACAAGTCTGCTCTGTACACCTGCAAAAAATGGACCCAGGGTCCAAACACCTTGTTTTTCCTTGAAGGAAACATGATGTCCTGACAGGCAGGAATTCATGCAATCAGCACAAACGCAATAATTCATCATCATCACTTCTCCATCTCTCTGTTTCTCGCTTCTGTTCTCCCAACTCCATCCACCCACAATTAACATTAACAAGCATGAGATCTGCTGTCAGAGCCTAGCTTAATATGGGGCATTTGCATTAAAATGTCTATTTTACATAGTAATTTCTAGATATACGCTTTTAAAAGACTTCTTCTGACAAGGTCAAATATTCATTCAGTTTTTGATTTAACCTGGAAGTTGCCCTTTAAGACCTTCCTTGTTGATAAAGCCTTTACCTCTGTAGTCTCTTAGACCACCTCCTAGTTATGCTGCTATAGTCCGAGGCTACTGGGGGAAGTCTCTTAGACCAACTCCCATACATACACACACACACACACACACACACACACACACACACACACATATATATATATACATATAGTTTTGTGGTTATGTCAGAGACTGAGTAGAGGTTTATAACTTCAGATGAGATCTGCTCGTCACAGATTAATATCATGGCCATCATTAAAGCCCGCCCTGCAGTCTTACTCTGATTGCTTTCACATGTCCAAAAATAGAATGAAGAACCTAAAATGGGACCAGATTCAACATTTTTCCATCAGTCAGTTAAATGTGTAATGATTTGCCAGAACAAAACATACATTGATGGAAATTTATATTATTTTTGGGACGGGATGAAGAGAGTGCTCTGGGAACCAGTGAAAACCACTTTAATTAAATCTTTTCAAGTATTGTTAAGCTGTTATATTAAGGATGTTTTTTTCATGCAGCATTTTGCTGCACGTCTGCGTGCACACCAGCTGCGCCTCTTAACTAAAGATTTGTTCAATTAAAACTCAAATCTGTTGCTTTTGTTGGAACCCACTCGTCCCAGCATGCCCTGTTTTGTTGTTTTGTTTTTTTCCATATGTCTATAATGAAAACACTTTTCCACAGGCTAATGATTTCTGCAGAGAATGGCGGGTTTTTAACAAGCAGACAGACACAGATCCACTTCCAGGTCAAAAATATAACAAGCCTCTCAACAAGCAAATCCCAGAGTCGAACTCTAACGAGGAGCGCTGCCAAATGGCACAGCGGAGGAGTCATCGGCAGCAGGCGTGTTTTCAGGCTTCATCACCGAGGAAAACGTGGGGAACCAAGCTTGTTATCTGACCTCATGTTTATGGTTTGGCTGTAGAATTAATGAAGGCTTTACAGCTGAGTGGAAGAACATGTTAACACATGCACACTTTCTGCTGGCCAGGACATCAGCTGATCATGTAGGTGGTTGGATGTGGAAGGAGGAGGAGCTTTCCTGCTCCAAAAACCCAGAAAATGCACTCAACTTTCCTTTACTGATACCCCCCCCCCCGCTTCATTAAAGATTCATGGCCGCCGTCGCCAGAGCCTGTCCTCCTTTTTCTCTTTTCAAAAGGTGAGCAGGACATTTAATACTTAACCCACCGAAGGAGGTTAAAGCTGTTAACAGGCGCTGATAAAAGAATAATGACATATGGAAACATTTTGCCTCATTGCATTACATCAAAATAATCCTTCAAGGAATGTGGTGAGGGGAGAGGGGGCTTCTAGCTGCCGGTTCTCATTTCGTCCTCAGAGGAACATCCATTTATTAAGATACGCAGCAACAGGGTGTCAAATTCATCATCACCATGGTTACCATGTAGATTTCAATGTTCAAATTCAGAAAATTGAAACTTTTGTAATAAAATCCTAAAATTTCTTGTATAGCCACAATTTTTTTTTTTTTACTTTTTTGTAAAACATTTGTTGTAAAATTGACTGTTCTACTGTCGATAGTCAGTCATTTTTTTTGTGTAAAAAAACTTTTTATCACACAATTAAGTATTACAAAATTGCTACTTTTGACTTAAAATCACAGTTTTTTTGTGGGAAAAAATAAACTTTTTTGAAACATTTTCACATAAAATTATTAGTTGTAAAAGTTTTTTGAATATTTTAACTTACAATCAAAACACAAATTCAGAGTTTTGACAAAGCTTAAAACGGGTAGTCACATTGAAATCTTGTTTTTGCACAAAATATTGATTTCTGTAAAATATCAACTTGGTGACATAAAATTACAACTTCAAATATAAATAAAATAACAAATTTTTGTGGTGAAATTGTTAATTTCTCAATACTGGAATATGTTGTCATGAAAAGCTAACATTTGCCATCAAATCTCAAATGTGACAACATCAAAACGTAGTCATACTGTACTGGGCGCTCCTTCAAAGTCTCATGGCAAGGAAAACCTCCCCATCTTTCCACGGGGGTGCCTCAGGGCTCGGTGCTTGGACCCCTTCTCTTTGCCATGTACACCTCCTCTCTGGGCCACGTTATCCAATCACACGGCTTCTTGTATCACTGCTGTCCAGATGATACACAACTCCACCTCGACCATCTCTGCAGGTATCTCAGCTGGTCTCTCTGACCTATCTGGATGAAGGAACACCACCTTCACCTGAACCTATCCCTGTCCACCATCCAATCAATCACAACATAAACATCAACATTGACTCCACTACAGTCCCTCCTACGAAGGTCATTAACACCTTGAGCATCATGGTGGATGACCAGTTATCCTTCTCTGACCATGCTGCTTCGGTTTCTCGGTCATGCCACTTTGTATTTTACAACATCCAGAAAATAAAACCCTACCTGAGCATGCAGGTACACTTTGGTACAGTAAATAATAGCTTTTGTCCTAGCGACACCCTCTGAAACAAACTTACCCTGTAAGTTTACTACGTTACTGTTGCTCGTTTATAATTCATCTGCTGAAAGTCGCTTTGGATAAAAGCGTCTGCTAAATGTAATTTAAAATTACAACATTTTACCGTAAAAATTGCAACTCTGTCAGTATTGCAACTTGTATAGTAAAATGTGAATTTTTGTACAGAATCATGACTTTTTTTCTTGGAACAATCACAATCCAACTTTTTGTTGTAAAATTGTTACTTTTATAGAACTGAATAGTTTTGTCGTGTCGTTGCAAAATTTTGTCTGAAAGTTCATGACTTCAAAAAATCGTGATGTTTGATACTGATACAAAATCAGAATTTTTGGAAATAAAATTACAGCTTTATATTGAAAGTGTGAATTTTGTATAATTGCGACATTGTGTACATTGTGTACAACATTTGTTGTCATATCAAAAATTTCACAATATTGCAACTTTTTGTCATAAAACATTCATTTTATTTGTTTCAAATTTTTCCCCAAATCAAATCATGGCTATTTGTTCTCAAATCACACGTTTTTCATATTTGCAACTTTGTGACCAAATTTTCCAAGTTTTTATCATAAAACTGCAACTTTTGTCAAATTATACAAAATTTAAAACTTTTTGACAGATTTGATTATGAAAATCATGGCTCTGCATCATTTAGTTACTTTTCGACGAAAATAAATTTTAAACGGCTAAAGTAATGTTTATTTCTAAAACGTTTAACTATAGAATTAAAAAGATGTTAAACGTCCACCAGAAAGGGCAGAGCGACAAGGGGAAGGTGCTCGAGCACCACGTGGAGTTTACCTGTGCACATGCATGTGTGCACGAAGATAAATAGAAGATAAAACCCTACCTTCAGCACAGATACATTTCATACAACAAAAACCTAATTTGCTGCATTCAAAAGGGAAGAAAAAGGTTTCCACCATGGTCAGATGAGCTGTGAAAAGTATTTGAGGCTTTTCTCCAGACTGTTTGGGATCTCGTGGATTAGACCCACAGAAGTAATAAAGACGGTCTAAAAAGTGGGAGCATTAATCCACCCCAAGTCAGAGCGCTCACTAAACTAACCATTAGAAAGAAAAAGAAAGTTTTTGACGTTTATATCTGGTCACCCTGACAGTCGAGGGGCTCTCAGACCATAATAACGTCCCTGACACATGATTCAGCGAGCAGCGTTGACTTCCACCATCTGTTTGTAAAGCAACAGGCTCTGCCAGCAAACAGGCTCCAGGTCCCCGGGCTTATCTCTGCAGAGGTGTGCTCCTGCTGCTCCTCGGCACCAGCGAGGTGGAACGATAAACATAATTAAATCAAGTTGGATTACACAGAATGGATGGGATCAGTTGGGAAGGCGGAGAAGCTAATCCAGTGCAATCCTCTGTATTGAGGTGCCAACCACACAAAAACGACATAAATAAAGAAGAGGCAGGGGGACGCAGGAAGGAGCCTTTCAGTGAAAAAAAGCTTGAAAGTCAAATATTAACCTCAATAGAGCAGCTTAGAGAAGGAAACAATCGCCTGAGCTGAAAGCACATTCAATTCTCCAGAAAATCTATCCGTAAAATAATGTAACTGCACTTTCACAGCAAACAGGATCTGTTTGGAAAACGTCCACAATGTCAAAATGGATAAGCAATGAATTTCTACCAACTTCCAGCTTGACTTTGGTACAATCCCCTTAAATATAACCTCTCCCCGGGGGAAGTTACAGTTAGTGGCTTCGGCCGCTTTTCAAACTAATCCGGGGTAATCCTGGCCCGACTGCGTCTTGTCTTGGCCGGCACCGCAGAGCGCGTCAACATTCACTAAAACGATAATTAACAGTCTCTCGTAAGTGGGAAGGTGGAATTAATGTTGGGCCCAACACAGGTTCCTCTAGATTACAGGTGTCGAACTCTGTTTCCTTCTGGGCCACATCATCGCCACGGTTACCATCAAAGGGCCACATCATCCCCATGGTTACCATTAAAGGGCCACATCATCCCCATGGTTACCATTAAAGGGCCACATCATCACCATGGTTACCATTAAAGGGCCACATCATTGCCATGGTTACCGTCAAAGGGCCAGTTATTCTTTATTTTCTCAACCATATAAAATGAAATTGAGGCTTTTGCATTTAAATCACAACTTTTTGTCGCATAACAGCAATTTATTTATTTTTTATTCCTTTTTTTTTTAATATAAAAGAAGAGCAAATTTTATTGTGAAATGACAAATTTTGCACAATTCATCTGTAAAGGAAAAAAATATTTTCTCATAAAATTTAAAAAAATATAACTTTTCTACTAAAATCACAAAAATTAATTAATTAATTAATTATATATCTTGTAAAATTAATTACAAATTTAAAACCAAAAAAAAGTCGGAAGCTGACTTTTTACGTAAAAAGTCAGCTTCCGTCCAGAGACAGCCAACATGTCTTAACGTTTTGTCTCGTGTCCTTTCATTCAGCTCACTGGCTACTTCCCAGTGAACACAGTTACTCGCTGTTAGCGGGTCAACACAACAAACACTCGTCTTCCTGTGGAAGTGATGATATTCCAGTACAGACTGAACTGCAGCTACTGGGAGCGTTTCCAGAGGGCTGTTTGAAACTGGCGCTGCCTTGTCACGTCAGGATCGGATGACGGGATTGGTCTGTGGAGCTTCACTGCACGTTAGAAACTAGAACCTGCACTGGTGCAACTGCATCCTCTCTGAGGCTTCAACAGAGGTTTCAGTGATACAGTTGACCAATCAGTTTCCAAGATGGCGTTATTGATCTATAAAACATGAAGTAAAGCTCCAACAGCTGTATGCATGAGGCAAGGTGGATCAGGAAGTCTAGTTTTCAGTTTTTTGTTTAATTTTTTGGTGAAGGAAAATGATGAGGAATTAATTGAAAAAAATAATCTTTACATGTTCAATATAGTCCAGTTAAGGATCATCAAATTCACTTTAGTTTAATCTAATTTATTCTCAGTTCAGATTCAATAACACATCTTCTAATTTATACTGTTGTAAACAACCTAGCTCAGGAAGTTTATGAGGACGGCTGTCTCAACATTATTTTGCTAAAACCTCTGCTTCATTTATAAAGGTCCTTTTTGCTGCAGGTGATGGTTAGATGTTGATCTGAAGAGAGACATTCAGTCAACAACCGGCTCTTCTCTCTGAGGCAAAAATGAAATCTGAAATTGATGTTGTTTTGCATCCCATTAGCTGCTGTGATCAACTCATTTTATTTCAGGCAGAGCGGGAGTCTGAAAACGTTTTCATTTTAATATTTATTTGCAGTCTCTTCAGCTAAATGCATGAAAAGTGTTTTCTGTCTCAGCAGCAGGATCTAAACGTCTAAAGCCAGAGCCAGCACCACTACAGACGTAGCATGCACACATCTCTGAACCATCTCCTCGCCAGAAGAGGTGGAATATCAGATTTCAGCTGATTCCTGCCTTAAGAAGAGCAGTCTGCATTATTAAAGGCGCCCCGGCTTTAATTGAGTCTCCCCTCTGAGTGCCGTCAGCTAGCAGCCAGCTAACAGGAAGGCCCCTCGGCGACGTGAGTGCCTTTGAAATACGACAGCAGCGTTTGCAGCAGGGCTGCGTGTTCGACATGGAAATTTGACGGTCTGGACATTAAATCAACAAGCGAAGCCCGAGTTGGGCTGGACATTGTGTTGCTGGGAATGCAGCTGGGACGGGTCGCGCAGAAACACTCTGATGCTACGTAGGACAATTCTGAATCAATTATCAAATGTTAAAGCATCTGTAACCTAAAGCAGAAATGACATAACAACATATGGAACGAAGCGGCAGAACTTAAACGTGCAGCTGGAATGTTTACTGGAAACTCAGAAAAGGCTGACCAGCTCCGGCAGCTTAGAAGCTGAATAAATACCAGTTCTGGAATTTCTACAGGACGCAGTTCTTGAGACTCTGACATGTAGCATCTGTAGCGCCCCCTACAGCTGCACATCTGTTTAGTTTAAAGAGCTTCCAGGGAATCTCACGGATGAGCCAAGTAGCAAGTTTCAGGACGTTTGCACGCTTCAGCCTTCAGTCATGACTGCTCAAGTAAAGAAACACGAGTGGTGCCAAACTTTAAAAGTCAAACCGCGGAAGTAGTTCCTGCCAGTACTGTTAATCTGTTCCTCCAGGATTCTGCGATTGCAATAATTAATGCAAATTTAATTAAAGTCAGTAAAAAATGCGGAAGGTTTTCTAATTTACCGCAATATCTCAGCAATTTTTGGTCGGTTTGTTTCCTAACACAAGTGGAGCAAAAACAGCGAGAAAGAAAACGGCGAGAGTTCCCACAGTTCTGGAAATGACAGACGCTAGCTCCACCGGTTATCGGACGGGTTTCATCAACCTGTGAAAGTAGGAAAGCTGCAAAACCTGGCATCCAAATAACGGAGAAAGACTGTCAAAACCTATTTCCAAATGTTATGAATAAAAGCAGATGTTATTTTTTGTGGTGGAACACAAGCTAGCACAAACTGGATAAACAAATGTTTGTAAAAGAATGTAAAATGTTTAAATGACTCACGACAGAAAATAATTTAACGTCACGGATGTGAGAGTTGTAGAGTTCACATTTAAGATGCGTAAGAGCTCGAACTCAGGTTTATTTGCATAAATATGAAATGGCACCTCTTTTATTTTCATTTTTGAGGGAGACTGAAGTTGTTTAGAATTATCTTCCTTTTCAGTTTTATATTATTGTATTTAACCTCCAACACTGAATTTCATTAAATAAAAACTCAGTAGTTTTCCTGTTTTGCTCTGAGAGCTCAATCCAACGACTAGTTTTGCTGATTTTAATTACTCTTTTTTGTTTATAACGAGCAGAGACGTCTTGTTGGTCGTCTTCTCCAAACCTTTTCCACATCTTCTGTTAAATAGAAATAAACTTCTCCAAACAACACCGCAGTTAGATGGTTAGTTTGTAGAAATTACATCAATAACTGAATAAGTTTATTCTTTAACAATATTTTACTGAGACTGAGTTAGTTTGATTAAATTAAAGTTGCCAGAGAATTCAGTTTGTTCTTAATTTTAAGTTACATCTTACTGTTGGAATAAATTCCACTTTATTTTATTTTAACAATTTGAATAACATTTATTTTATATGAACTTATACATTTACAGCTTCAAAGCAGATTTTCAGCCAATTATGTTAAAATGGAGACTTAATCTTATTTTCATCTTTAATTCCTCAAACAAAAATATATATATATATATAAAGCTCCAAAATTTGCCATTTTTGTGAAAAGTTGCAGTAAAATCACACTTCTGACGGCAGACGTCAGCCAGACCCTGGAGGGACCAGTTCATAGACATGGTACCACCAAGTTCCACCAGGACAGAAGGAATAATCGAGAAGAACTTTGTTTTACGTTCAAAGTTCTTTGTTGAGCTTTTAAAGAAGCTGAAATCAAAGACTGCGACTGTTCAGTTGATGAAATAAAGCATCTCGTCTCAGGACGTTATTTTTCGTGATGTCAGTAAAGTCAGCAGTGTGGACTCCCAACCTCTCTCCTATGGATGCGCAGAGCCAGTTTGTTTACATGCAGCAGTCAACGTATGGAGACGTTCCAGATTTGACATCTCTGCGCTGTTAAAGCCTCTCAGGTTGCACGTGAGCGAGAAGAGAGTGAAATCACAGCCTCGTCGGCTCATTACTGCTGCCATAATGAGCGAGAACATGAACTCTGCATTAGCGGTGAAATCAAAGAAGCCGTGTCACTCGTCACATCTGCAAACACGGCGCCGTCAGCTTTCCTGGCCCGCATTAGCGCTGCCCTACATTTCACCCCTGGGTTCCTGCGGGAGCTGCAGCAGAAGACACCTCTCAGCCACGCCAGACTGCGTTTCTGAAACTCCTCCGTCTGCAGCCTTTACGGTTGCCACGTTGTTGCCGTGTCCGTGGGTCAACCCAGCGCCGTGGAGCTTTGCCCTCCGCCTCACGGTCCGGATCACATCATTATCGGCGTGAAGCGCCCTGACAAAAATGATCTCTCTTCCTTTGATCCACCACCAAAGCAGCACCTCTGGGCATTAAAGCCCAGGAACCACTTTCATTCGGGGCCAAATGGCTAAAAATACCCCTCTGATGTGTTGACGAGATGGAAATGTTTTAATTAACAATAGGGTGCCACGTCTGAAACCAGGTTAATTTCCCACCTGCTCACTTTCTGCAGATGATGCATCTTTTGTATCTCTTTTTGTTGCTGCTACTGTTGTTCTTCTAGCTCAGATTGGTAATGTAATGCTAATATTGCATCGGCGTCCTGCTGCGCGATAGCCAATTAAGAAGCAAGACATGTGGATGCTGAAGATACGCTGGACGGGCCGCCAATACGCTTGAACGTCCAGACTGAAACTATCAAAGTGCACCAACTCTACATCCAGGACAAACAGAGGGACCTGTTGCCAGAAGGACACCAATCTAAGATGCTTTCAGACACTATGAGGCATCACTATAAATCATGTCACAGCAAAACAGGAAAAGATCTACATCAAAATACCATTTTAAATGTAATTAAGTAGCTGAAGAGCACTGTGTTGGTGGACTATTACAGTGACATTGCAGGAACGTTGGTGGACTATTACAGTGACATTGCAGGAACGTTGGTGGACTATTACAGTGACATTGCAGGTACGTTGGTGGACTATTACAGTGACATTGCAGGAACGTTGGTGAACTTTTACAGTAATATTGCAGGAACGTTGGTGGACTATTACAGTAACATTGCAGGTACGTTGGTGAACTATTACAGTAATATTGCAGGAACGTTGGTGGACTATTACAGTAACATTGCAGGAACGTTGGTGAACTATTACAGTAACATTGCAGGAATGTTGCAGGAATGTTGGTGGACTATTACAGTAACATTGCAGGAATGTTGCTGGAATGTTGGTGGACTATTACAGTAACATTGCAGGAATGTTGGTGGAATGTTGGTGGACTATTACAGTAACATTGCAGGAACGTTGCTGAAATTTTGGTGGACTATTACAATAACATTGCAGGAATGTTGCTGGAATGTTGGTGGACTATTACAGTAACATTGCAGGAACGTTGCTGGAATGTTGGTGGGCAGTCCATGACAGCATAATGGTAAGAACGGAACTAGTACGGTTCCTTCTGTCTGAAAAGAACATGGAAACGCAACTGATGTTCACAAAACTGCACCTTAACCACCAACAAGACTTCTGGGACGCTGTCCTCCGGACAAATGAGATGTAGTTTGAGGTCATCTCACCTGGGCTTCCAAGCAGTCTCTCTTTATGCTTTATCCACTTGTAGAGGATGTAGAAAGCTATCATCAAATAAAATGTTCTATTATGTTATTATTATTAGCATTATTATGATGAACTGTCAAGCACGGTAGTGGTAGGATCATGACTTATGGGCCAGAATTCTTCCACAATTACGTAAGCTGACATTGTATCTAAATGTGACTGAATTCTGTCGGGTACTTAGGATTGACCACATGATTGTTTTGGGTTTCTTTGTTTTAAACCCATTTTCTGTCAATTAAATAATGTTAAAATGAAAATAAACATCTTTCAGCTGTTTTTTTATACCTGAAATTAAGACTTAATGTAATAATTGCAAGTTTTATATAGCTTTAACTCACCTTTAGTCTCATGAAAATCACAGTGACTTTTTAACTTAATATTAATACTTTGTCAACAAAAACTACATTTTTGTCAGTTTCTTAAATAAAATTCCCAAATTGTTGTTGTTAATAATGAATTTTGTAGAACTGCATGTTTGGTTTGGGAAATCTAACTTGTCAAATTGAGACTTTTTAACTTAATATTGTAATTTGTTTGTTGTAAAATATTACCTTTTTCAAAAATGGCTAAACTGTGAATTTCAGCGTATGCTGAATCACCTTAACCTTTTGTTTTTGGACAGTCAAACAGAAGACAACAACGCGTTGGGCCAGATTCGGCCCACAGGCTGTGAGTTTAGCGTGAGTGAGAGGAGCTGCCAGCAGCCCCGAACGATCAAAGCAGCCTTCCTGTCCACTGAGCTGTCAACGTCCCCTCCTTCTAATTCCTCCAGAATGGAAGTCTCTTCAGACCTGGGGTAATCTCATATTTGCCTTTCTGATACAGTAGCTTCAGTTACTCCGGCTCTGGTCCTCGTGTCCCCGGCCGGGTGCATAATGGGGTCCAGAACTCATCAGGAAGATGGCAGAAGAAGAAGCTGCATCGTGTTCCATCTGCCGTGTAAAAGCGTGATAACAGCATTTACAGTTTTGGAGTTGTGGCGCACTGCTTTGGCCAGATTTTTGTCCTAAAATGTCATGGATTAATACAGCCGCGACTGCAGGGGTGTTCATCTGCCAGGCTTTGCCCCCAGGAGAAGCGGAGGATAGCAACTTCATCAGAAATAAGTTGGCTTTTTGATGCACAATAAAATTTACAGCAGCTTCTCTTGTGACTGTAACATTTGATCATCTTTATTTAATTTTGGAGTGTGGTAAATGGTTGCTGAGACTCCAGAGAAGCTCTGCTGTCTGAATAAATTAATTTAAGAGGGGCTGAATCAAAGAAGTGAATGTCTGGTAAATGTCTTTAAAATGCCGTTATCTACAAGAGCAGCTTGTTTGCTAACACAAGCGAAAATTTATTTATTTTATCGTTACATGAATCAGCTCTAACAGATGCATTAACCAGAGTCTAGCACTGCGTAGCAATTTTGTTTTTGGCTACTGACAATCAAAATAAGCAGATTAAAAAAATAGAGGAACTGCAGTCTTTAGAGGTCAGGAGAGGAAATGCAGCCTCTAGTGGTCAGTAGAGGAACTGCAGCCTCTTGCTGTCAGTAGTAGAACTGCAGCGTCTAGTGGTCAGTCGAGGAACTGCAGCCTCTAGTGGTCAGTAGTAGAACTGCAGCCTCTACTGGTTAGTCGAGGAACTGCAGCCTCTAGTGGTCAGTAGAGGAACTGCAGCCTCTAGTGGTCAGTCAAGGAACTGCAGCCTCTAGTGGTCAGTAGTAGAACTGCAGCCTCTAGTGGTCAGTAAAGGAACTGCAGCCTCTAGTGGTCGGTAGAGGAAATGTAGCCTCTAGCGGTCAGTAAAGGAACTGCCGCCTCTAGAGGTCAGTAGTAGAACTGCAGCCTCTAGTGGTCAGTAGAGGAACTGCAGCCTCTAGTGGTCAGTAGAGGAAATGTAGCCTCTAGAGGTCAGTAAAGGAACTGCAGCCTCTAGAGGTCAGTAGTAGAACTGCAGCCTCTAGTGGTCAGTAGAGGAACTGCAGCCTCTACTGGTCAGTAGTAGAACTGCAGCCTCTAGTGGTCAGTAGAGGAACTGCAGCCTCTAGTGGTCAGTAGAGGAACTGCAGCCTCTGGTGGTCAGTAAAGGAACTGCAGCCTCTAGTGGTCAGTAGAGGAACTGCAGCCTCTAGTGGTCAGTAAAGGAACTGCAGCCTCTAGTGGTCGGTAGAGGAAATGCAGCCTCTAGCGGTCAGTAAAGGAACTGCCGCCTCTAGAGGTCAGTAGAGGAACTGCAGCCTCTAGTGGTCAGTAGAGGAACTGCAGCCTCTAGAGGTTGGGGAGGTCATGAGCAGAACATCAGAAACGTCCCAAACTGAATCTAAAGTCTTCAGGAGAGTCCAGTCACTTATTTTTTGTTCTTGACACCTCTTCTGATGTTTTCTTTTGAACTGATCAAATATTTCTGTTACTAATTGCTTTATTTAATAGACACATGAATAAGATCATTTACATCTCAGGATCAGTTTTCCTGCTCAAACAAAGCTTAGATTAAAAGAAAAATAAAAAAAGGTGAGCAAACGCTGCCAGATGATTAAAGCTGGGATCAGTGGATCTTAAATATTTGATGCTCCACACTGCGGCATCAGCCTGTACTTCTGAAGCATTTTTTTTAATAATTATTTATTTATTTTGAATCAGGTTATGTGAGGACATTAAAGGAGTGCCAGATTCTTTCATGTAAAGACGTTTATGTCTTTCAAAAGTACTCCAACGCTGACTCACTCTGACAAACCTCAGCAGACCCGACGAGTCGCTCATCAACAGCCTGACTGAGATCTGCTGCTTTTGTCTGCTTAGAAATTCTGTAAAATCAATATTTTCCGTTTTCCACCGCTGAAGAAACGGTTTAGGATTCTCCGCACTGCTCTGACATTTACTGCAGCGTCATCGATTTATTGGTCAAATAAAAAGCAGGATACTGAAAAAAGAAATTCTCAGTTTTTGTTTAATAATCAGCTAAAATCACAAATTAAAACTCTCGTAAAGTAGATACTTTCTTATGATCCTAAAACTCACAGCTAAAAGCGTCATTTATGGATGATCAAGGAGATTCAAACAATAAACGACCGAAACAATTCATAATAAAATAAAAAATAAATGAATTGAAATGGACTTTTACACATGAAATTCCAAATGTCCTGAACGTTTCTTTTTTGGTGGTAATTTTTACTAATTAAACGACTCTTGTGGACCAAACCAGCTGATCGATTTACAATCAAATAATAAATAAAATGATGAAAAAATATTTATCAGTTTCACTTTTTGCTCAGTGGCTTAATTAATCGATTAATTAGACAAAATAATAACTCAGTTTTTTTGCTTAATAACTAGCACTGACATACAAAACTACAGCTTTGTATGTCATTAATTTTAAAAAGGTGTAAAAAATATATATATATATTTAAAAAGGTGTATCATTGCAACTTTTTATCATAAAACAAATTTTTTTTCAATTGTGAATCAAAACATAAAAAAATCACATTTTAAATGCTGTAAAATCTCGACTTTTTGTAAAAAAAAAAAAAAAAAAAAAGTTTCTGTCCTGACATCAAAACTTTAGTAAAATTGTTTGTTTGTTTGTTTTTTAAGCTAAAAGTAACGTTCGCCTGTTATTCACGTTGTCACTAAAATGTTCAGCTTCAGCTAAAAGGAAACTGACGTGACGGCTGATCATCAACACCTTACGTTCTGTCGTGTAACGGATGAACAGGTGACATATTCAGGAGAATGTTGTGAGTGTGGGGTGAACCAGAACCAGAACCAGAACCAGAACCAGAACCAAGTTTAAAATGAAACACCCCTGAACGCCCTTCACTGCTGGCCAGGAGAACAATGACCAGACCTCCAGACCTCGTCTGGTACTTTTAAATCGAACTCTCCACCAGAAGGCCCTGAGTGGTGCTCCAAGGATCCACTTGGACCATAATGCTGCACTTCAGCCACCAAGAGCCCAACGAGGTCACGTCTGGAGGAGCGCTGGCGAAGCTGATACGGACCACTGATGTTAGATTCAGATTCTGATCTTTTTAGGCTGAATGAACAAGCATGAACGAGTTTAACGGCCCATTTAAACTCAAATGTGGACACGCGCGCAACATTTACTACCGTTTAACAGGACGGAGAGCCTTAAAACACCTAGAAAACAGCTGACCGCAGGACAGCGCTCTGCTGATCAACAACCCTTTGATCAACGCCCACATTTTAAAGCTGATTAACTTATGCGATTAGCAAATAGAGAAGGGGACAATTATTTATGCAGATAAAAACTTCACCTATGTGTGTGTACAGTTTTCTGCCTTTTGTGTGTCATGTGGAGGGCCTGCTCCAAAACCAGTCCCTGTCACAGTCTGGCTTTGGTTGTGGTGTTCATGGTTTTTTCAGTGTTTTCCAGGTGGTGGCTTCTGGTTTTGAAGTCCCGTTCTGTCGTGTTTGACGTTCCTGGTCCTCGTTCCCCTATGTGTACATAAGGTCCTTGTCTACGGTCTTCGTCTGCCCCGTGCTGCTCTGTACTGTTTCACCCCCCCCCTCTGGATTACGCTGTCTCCATCTCCTCCATCTGGGTCCTACAACCTCACCCTTCCTGACACTTTCTAACTAAACTTCTGCGTTGGGAGAGAGACCTGTTTCAGTTCTCTGCATTTAAGAAACTTCTACTAGGATTAGAGCTGACAAATATTAACACCTCATGCAGGGGTGTCAAACCGATCCGTGAATGTGCCGGTGTGGCTGCAGGTTTTTGTTCCAACCATGCAGCAGCACAGCTGACTTGTTTAATTCGATCAACTGAACTGTCTTCACTGCAGGTCTGAACCAGTTCAGTTGATTGAACTGGCCTAATGGGTCTTAGAGATGACTCAAACTGCATCACAATTAAAGTTTTTAAAAGTCTAAACTTGAAAAGGGGGAAGACATTGCAGCCAAAGGTTACAGACCTGAGGGTTCCTGATGGTGTTTTATTTTGAAAATCCACCAGATTCTCTGACATTCTGTTACCTCACTTCCTCCTTGTGGAAGCTGTTGCCAGGAAACCGATATGCTTCTGTATCAATAATCAATACAACTGCTTCAACTGGGATGGGTACTGGCAAGAAGTTCACGATACAATACATCTGTCGCAATATGATTCTATCGCGATACATTGCGATATTAGGTATACAGCATTATTCTACATAGTTCAGTGAAAAAATAAAAATAGAGCTTAATTACCAGTTGCCTGTGTAGGATCTGGATACTTTGTGACCCGCGTAAATGCCCCCGCCTATCAAGGCAGCGAGCCCTACGGCGACATCCACGGGATGGAGGTTGTATGTGTGGTTGGCTGATGTTTGATGTATGTTATTAACCCTTTAAAGCCCATAATCAAAACAGTCCACCTTGCCCTTTTTCTCTTTTTATTAAATGTCTCAATTTTCTTTGTGAATTCTTTTGCACCTTTTTCAAGTTTCAAAATCTATCAAGAAATTATCATTTTTACATGTTACAGATGCTTTAAACTGTGTGAAATAACAAAAAAGAAAAAAAAACAGATTTGATTTTCAGCAGGTTTTCTCTTTGTAAACAACATAGATGAACAGGTCCAAATCTTATTTATAAAACAACTACAAATTAAATATGTAAATAGATGAACGGGCTGAAAATGGTGAAAGATAAAAAACACGGCAAAATGATACTCAACGCTTCCAGAAAAAAACACTAATACGTTCATGGTTATACTAAAAGAAGACACTTCTAAACACTCACAATTGCGCTCTCTCGTCCGTTGTCTCTCCCTCCATTTAAAAAAAAGTTTAAAAATTCAGGTTAAAAAATGCACATTTGTGAAATTTGTCATTTTATTTTAAAATTTTGTGACTTAAAGATGTAATTTTATGGTAAAGATATTTAAAAATGAGCTTTTAACAAACATAAAGTACAGATAATGAAATTGTCAATTTCTGGACAAAAATGTGCAGTTATATGAAAATCAGTCTATTTGACCACAAAAAAATAAACGGGATTTTATGTGGAAAAGTTAATGTTCTGCTACAGAAAAGCTGCAATATTCACCGAAAAATTTCACTTCAGTGAAATTTGCTATTTTGAGTAAAATGTGATTTTACAACAAAAAGCCTCGACCTTAGAATGAGGTTTTGACAAAATGTTATGCTCTCAGACAAAAGTTGTGATTTGAGTGTCTGATTGCGTGGTTGTAGAAATAAATGTTAAAATTGTATTACTTTAGTATAAAAAAATTCATTAACCTTGAAGGTTGGTTTTGGTATTAAAAGAACGTAAATAAACGTCATCATGGCGCATCCATGTACTTTAATTTGTTGATTTAATTATAAAGGACATTAGAGCACTTCTTTAAAATGGCATTGTATTTGTTTTATTAAACGGACTGGTCTTTTTTTAATCTGACTATCTGGATAAACCAAGAAATTATGTGTCATTTTCTGTTTCGACATGAGTGAAAGTTAATTTGCTCAGTTGACACTTATAAATAAAGATGAAAATGGCGTTTTGTGACGTGGCAAACATGGAAAAGTATTTTTATCTGAGCAGACTGTATTTAACTTTAGTTGCGAGCCGCTAAAAGTGCTGAAACAGCAGCCACGAGAGGCTCTTTCATTCCTCATCAAAACCGCGGTCCGGTTCAGGTAGAAAGTTTGCAACCTCCGAGCCGCAGCTGCGGTCCGGACTCTTTTCTGGTCCGGGTCCAGCTGGTTTCAGGCCGAGGACCGGGAAGTCTTACCTTGCTCCAGCAGCCGCAGGGAGTGCTGAAAGGACGGGTCCAGCGTGTCCTTCTCTGCCAGAAGCTCCGGCAGGTACTTGTCGCTCTCCATCTCGTCCTGGGCGTCTGGCTCCACGAGACGACTCAGATGTACGCCAGGTAAACGCCAAAAAATATTGGATAAAAGAAGGAAAAATGGTCCCAAGTTTCAGTGTAAAACCAGCGGACGATGATGTCGTTGACGCTAAAAGATCATTTCACACGTATACACACACGCGCGCGCTAATTAAGCGTTTGAATGTGACCGTTAGGTTTTTTTCCCATCAGCCTCGCACCACAGCGGACCGCGGCTCTCCGCTCGGTTCCTCGGCTCTTGGCTCCTCGGCTCTCCGCTCTTCTGCTCTCCTCTCGGGGACGCGGAGCTTTGAAGCTCCCTCTGTTCTCTCCACGGCCGAAATGACGCGGAGGCGGCGGTGATTGGTCCCCGCACTGAAGGGGCGTGGCTCCAGAGAGGAGACGTTTTTTATTCCCTCCAAATTAGCATATGATTAGCATAAACTAGCACTGTCTGTTTTTTTGGTTTTGTTTAACTGTAAGTTATTTCTTTGTGGTTCTAAATAATTACTCAGTGCGCCCCACCCCGCCCAAAAAAAACAAAGAGAAAAAAAACCCACAAAAAATAAAAAATAAATCCACAATATCAAAAAAAGAGAGATATATTCATCTCATCATGTACACTACCTACTAAGAACATGTTTTTAGAAAAGCAACTTTAAAAGGTTATTGAACATAACTGGATTTTTGAAAAACAGTGGAATCTACTGTGTTCCATCTGAACACAGTAGGTTTTCATCACCGACATTTAAATTAGAAGCTCTGATTGCTTGTTCTGTTTGGGTTTCCAGCAATGTGTGGAATTACAGAAATTAGAGAGGACATAGCCTAACATGTGATAAAGAAAAATAACGCAGTGTAATCCATTTGTTTTAACAAAGTAACTGTACTTTAATTACCACCTATTTTAACAGTAAGTGTAACGGAATACAGTTACTCATAATTTTACTCATTTGTGCTCTGGCTACGGTGCATGTGTTCTGTTACTTCTCAACACTGCTGGAGTATCAGAGGAATGTTGCAAGAACATTGGTAGAAGGCCACTTGAATGCTGCAGGAACATTGCAATAACACTGCTGGGGGACTGGTGGAATGTTGGTGGAATGTTGCAAGAACTCTGCTGGAAGAATGGTAGTTGGTGGAATGTTGACAAAACATTCCAGGAATATTGCAGGAAAATCATTGATAGTACAGTCAGAAGATGACCAAAAAAGTACCAGAATCCAGCAGAGGTCTTGAACCATGAATTCTGGACAGATGAGGCCCAAGAGGAGCTGTGACTGGGTTCAGGTTGATTAATAAAAAAAGTGATGGCAAGTCTGGTTGCTGTTGGTGCGTCTTTATTATGAGTCCTCAAACTCGTGTTCAGCAGTGCAAATGGAAAATAAACTGGACAAACACACACACTATTTACATATATACAGGGAATTCGGAATCCTCCTCTCCCTGCGTTGAGGTACTGAAGAGCCAACTTTGCTGCTTCCAATCCACCTGCCGGGTCATGCTCCTTCACCCATGTTCTCACATCAGGCGACAGGACGCGAAGGAGTCGTTCCAAGATGATGGCCTCCCCGATCTGCTCCTTGGTCTGCTGCTCCGGCGGTATCCAATGGCGGTAGAGTCCTTTCAGGCGATGATACGTCTCTGTAGGCGTCTCTCCAGGTGGCACTGATGCCCAGCAGAACCTTTGTCGGTAGGTTTCAGGTGAGATGTCAAATTTGGCCAGTAATGCTTCCTCCAAGTCTTTGTACAAGTGAGCTCTGTCTTCATCCATGGCCTCCAGAGCTTTTCCTGAGAGGAGTGGAACGAGCCTGCATGCCCATTCTGTCTCTGGCCACCTCCGTCTCCTGGAAATCCTCTCAAAACGCAGTAAATAGTTCTCAGTGTTCACTCCCACCTGATATGGAGGGATTTTCGGCTGTGTGGAGTACAATGTCTCCGTTCTAGGTTGGTCTGATCCAAAGTTCGAGCCGGCTGAGGACGTGGACGGGACCACCGTACGACGGTGGAGTAGGGGTTGGTAGTCCCAGTCTTGGGAAGCGGCGTTGTCTGCGCTGGGAGGTGACGCCCCAAGTGCAGGAGTTGGTGCTGGTGGAGGAATCGCAGGTTGGAGGGATGCCCTAAGGCCACCAAGTTCCTGCAGTAGCCTCTGCTCCCTCCTCTGCTGACCATCCAGAAAGGCCTTCATCATCCCCACCAGGTCAGCTGACATGCCTGTGAGTGGGCCCGAACCCTGTCACAGGAGCCCAGGACCATGTTTGCAGGAAACCAAACAGGGATGGAGGGTGACGGTTTGGGCACCTGGACACTGAGCAGTCAACGAGTACCAGCTACTCAGGTTCAAGTCAGCATAAACACTCCAACAGAGTTCAGTCATGTCAGTGTTTTGTTTTTTGTTTTTCAAACGTACAGGTCTGGCTGCTGGTCTGGTTGTCTTCTCCTGAGAACCAGACTGCTGCTGGTTAAATAGAGGGCGCTTGAAGGGCACCTGCAGCGCAGGTGAGCCGGTCAGTCCCTGTCAGGTGCTGCTTCCTGAGCTGCAGCTTCACCTCTCCTCTGCAGCCGAGCAGAACCGCACCCACCACCACACTGGGTCATGTGACAGGCCAATGATCCCAAACACAGCAACAAACAGCAAATCTGCATCAGAATGGATTATGTTTAAATAAATCAATGTTCCAGAATGTTCCAGTCAAAGTCCAGACCTCAGCCTGGCTGAAGTGATGGTGGGACCTTCAGAGAGCTGTGAAGAAGCTGAAGGAACATCCTAACCAAGAACGGAGTAGAATTCCTCCACAACCATGTTTGTCATCTTTCCTTCCGCCCCATTGGTTCTGTCGTTGGCTTCGACAGCTTTGTCCCGCCTCTTAGAAACATGGCACCGCGTGGTGCAAGGAAAACTGATTCATATTGAAATAAAAATGATTTGTCATGTAATTTTAATTAAAAATGTATTATACTATATTATATTTTTTTCTATTTTTATTTTATTATTTGAAAATATAAGGGACTTTGTACTTTAATTTGTATTTATTGTCAGCTCTAAACAGGTAAGTTTCAGTTTTTTGTTAGTTTTTTTTTTCATCATATACTTTCTTGAGTAACTGAGTAATTATTTGGTTGGCTACTTTTTATTTCTACTTGAGTAACATTGTTTTGAAGTAACGCTTCTCTTGCTTGAGAACAGTTTCCTCTACTCTGGATATTATTAAAAAGGAAAAAAAAAAGAATAACTGTACTCACAAACATCTGAAAACTGAAATTGCTGAATTCCATAAATCCTCATCCTATAAAGTTATACAATATTTTAGAAATAAAAATGGTGAAAAATATATTTAAAAAATGTGAACATTTTTGAAAATCTAATTTCTAACCAAGAAAAATGGCAATAACCATTAAACAAAAACTTGCTTTTGCATTTTCATAATAATCATGTATATGAAAATATTAGAAATGTGTTTAAAAGTCATCATCACTGAAACTGCTCTGATGTACGTTACAGCTTACTACTCTTCAAGTGAAACAATCCGAAAGCTGATTTGTCATTTCTGTACATTTATTTAGAAGCCAGTGCACAGTAACAACTAAAGGAATAAAGTTTTAAACCCTCAGGGCCACATTAGGTGGTAATAATACTGACTGATGTTACACTCTAAACAGCGCTGCAGTGGTGCAAATCAAACAAAGTAGAATATTTGATTTAACTGGGAGTGCGTCTGGGACTGGACCCCGCCAGACTGGTGGGCTGATCTGATCGCACTCAGAGGTTAAGAGCTGCAAAGCTGTTTTTAAACTTTACAGAAACCATTCATCCATTCTCAAGCGTGACTTATGTGGCATGTCAGTTTTCAGATATCACATTTAATTTGACTGATCTCTGCTGCAAGAGAGCAGGATAAGTAAAACAGTGACACTGTCCTTTATCTTCACATGGGGATGACTCAGAAATGCCTGCAATGTCAAGAACACAGCAAATACACAGCAAAAAGGATTTTTTGCTTTTTTATCAGATCTCTTGTCAATTTATTTCCTTCATTTTCCAGAGAAGAGTTAAAGCGGCCGCGGTGGCTGGAAAGCTGTGGGAATGTAGGAGACACCCGATGAGTCAGTCAACAGATACCGGTTTGAGTTTATGAAACTAAAATAGAGAAAAGAACTCTGACAGCAGAGCATCCATGAAGACAGATCTTTACACGTGCAGCAGGAAAATGCTTCGACACCATGCTCCTTCAGATTGGAAAAGTATACAAAAAAACCTTTCAATCTCCAAAGTCCATGATTGATATAGATTTTTATTTTTATTTTTCAAGAACCTGGAGTCACTGCCTCGCCTCTGTTTGTGGACATAATCTTATGAGTTATTGAGTAATTTTATTTTTACATTTTATTTTTTTTCTTTATTGCATGTAGGGTTTTCTTTTCTTTCTTTTTATTTAATTTATATGTTGCCTGAAATGTGTTTGTTGGTTGTTTTGCTGCTGCCACCTCAGCAAAGGACACTGTTGAACCTGCAACTTTCCCTGACATCCCTGGTTAAAAAAGACTAAATGTGAAAAACAAAACAAAAAAAAAAAAACAGAAATATAGCAGCCCGTTTGGTCTGAAGAAGCCAGATGCATCAGTCTAACTGGAAGTGATTTACTGGGGAGATGAGGTGTTAGCAAAAACTGAGATAGCTAGTTAGGTTAGCAGTGTTAGCTTGCCAATTGTTCTTGGTTGTCTAACTAGATTAACTAGCTAAATGATCTTAAATAGTTGGATTAGCAACATTAGTCAGATTAGCTAGGTAGACAAGCTAGAAAGGAAAGTTAGCAAGATTTGCTTGGTTAGCAACATTTTATAGGCTGGCTTTCTGGGTAGGTTAGTTAGCTAAGTTATCTAGGTTAGCCAGTTAAGTTAGCTAGTAAGGGTAAGTTAGCAGTGTTAGCCAGGAGTAGCTAGATTCACTAGATAAATTGTCTAAATGATCCAAATTGGCTATCTAGATAAGCGTGTTAACTAACTCAGTCAAATAGGCTAGCTTGGTTAGCAATATTAGCTATGTTAGCTTGCTATTAGGTAGATTAGCCAGGTATTCTATCCAGATTACTCAAGTTAGCTTGATTAGACCGGGTTAGCTTTAATGGGTACGTAAGTGAGCTGATTATGCTAACTAGGTTTTCAGTGATACCTAGATAAGAATGGCTAGATTAGCTATGTTAGCTAGCTAATGTCAGCTAATTTAGGTACCTATGTCAGCTACCTGGGTTAGCAGTGTTTACTTATTAAATTATCTAGGTTGCTAACTAGGTTAGCTAGATTAAGAAGGTTACCAACATTATCTGGGGAAGCTTGCTTTGTTAACTGGGTTAGCTAGATTATATATTTTAGCTAGCTAAATAACCAAAGGTACTATGCCATGGTTATCTAGCTAGGTTAGCAGGATTGGCTAGCTAGGCTAATTGTGTCCAGATAGTTTATAGTTTCTATCTACTCAGGAAAAAAAGTACCCCTTAAAAGCTGTTTTATTTTTACAACACTGATAACAGACGTAACCAACAGCACATTTTAAAGTTTGATGAAGAGTTTACAAGATTTTCTCGGTGTTAGCCTCTGTGTCATATTTTCTCCAGGTTGTTAAAATAGAACAGAGAGGAAAAAGAAAATAAAAAAGTCTCTTATATAATAGCAGCGATGGGCCTACAGATAACCGCCCACCTGAGGCGACATCAGCATCTTCCACATACATCCACACAAGTCTTATCTTGTTTTTCCAACATTGTCAAACAAATGTGAAGCTCGTCTATAAATTCTGTTTCTGTTTCACCGCATTCCTCTCTAAATTCACTGTTTCCGTGAGCCGCAAGGCTGTCAGTAAAATAAAAATAAAAATAGATTTGTGGCTGTATTTTTAGATATCTGCTGTCTGGATAAGCCCTTGTAATGACATTGTCTGTTCTGTGTTAACAAAAACAAATCCTCTCTAAGTTTAGCCCCAGTAATAACCAGGGCTTTATGTGACTACTGTGTCCTTCATACAACAAGGTTTCTGTCTTTTTTCTTTTTTTTTTTTCTTTTTTGAGCGTGTAATGAATTCCTGCACACGCCCTGGAGAAAACACACTTGACCTATAAAAAGGTGAATGGATTTCCTGAGAACTATTGACAGGGTTGTTCTAACAAGTAAAGGCAACAGAAGCAGCCACGCAGTCCTAATCAATCGCTTAAATGACTAAAGAGGACAATTATGCAGCCTCCTGAGATGTTCCTGTTACAGAACTAACCAAAGTGATGCGTGTGCTTCCAATAACAGACATCACCTACTCAACAAATCTGTTTTTCTACACCTTATCAGAGGTTGTTCAAAAGTCCCATTTCATGTTCGGGGTGGTGGTGGGGGGTGGAGGGTGGAAGGGGGGCAACTTGAAGTTCACGTATTGCATCACCAACCAACTTAGGTTAATGTTTTCTCTTCAGGTGCTGATCATCGTGAGAAGAAGTACAAAGCCCATCGCCAGTTTGGGGACAGACGTGGAGGAGTTATCAGTGCTCGCACCTACTTCTACGCTGATGAGGCTAAATGTGACAACCAAATGGAGACATTCATAAACTGCATTAAAGCTTCCGGTAATGGGTTTGCAGTTGCCGCAGTAACACTTAAAGAGATATTCCAACATTTTGGAAATTGTTTTTTTTTGCTGTCAACACCAAGCCCAAGAGGAAAAATCCACCTCACGTGAAAAATAAAATGAAAATAATTGCCTTTAAGTGACAGCAGCGGTCTTAAACGGGTACATCTAAGGAACTATATTCAGAGTGTAATGCTTAATAGACTTTGAGTCGCTCTTACTTTATCAGGTCTGCGTGATGTGGAACATTTTATGCAATGAAAGGGGCAAGGTGTGGCAAAAACTTGACAAAACTTACCTGGAGAAGAAAACAGAGCAGAAACTGTCTCAACCACATAATAATTTACAGGTATTATAAGTCCTGGATCATTTGTCAATACATCATTAACCTTTATATATTAATCTCCCACATTATGTGCGAGACCGCTGCTGCGTGCAATCACTGCACTCGGGTTGTGGCGCTTTCCCAAAGTATAGTTCATTTATATGCATCTCTTCATAAGACTTGCTCTTAATTTATGCAGATATTTGTGCATGAGGTAAAAAAAACCAAAAAGACAAGTCACAACATATAAATAAGAACTTACAGTTACTTAGGCCAGTTGTATCAATTCACTTCCAAATATTCCAAGCTGAGCTAGTGGGGCCTTGTCAGACGAGGCTACTGAATGTGCAGAGAAGAGAAACGTAGATTAGCTCTTGATCAAACTCAGGGATTGACAGTGGAGTATCATTTATAAGAAACAAAATAGAGAGTGGTTAGTAAAATAATGCCACAAAAAGGCACAGAAACATGTTTTAAGAAAGCAAACTAGCACCAAAACAGCGTCAGAGTTCAGTTGAACAAGAAACAATTAAATGGTATCATCCACTAATGTGTGAAATCAAATTTCAGGTGGTGCTTCCGCTGATGGATTTTCTGCCATTAAAATGACTGCACTGGGACGCCCTCAGTTCCTTGTAAGATCAACTGTACATCTTTACGTCATTAAATAATAGCAAAGATTTATTCTAATACATGAATTACATTTATTTGACCGCAATTGTTCTTCTGCAGATGTCAAATTATAAAACTTTCTAACATAAAGTTTATGAATGCATCTCGGTCAACTGCACCGTTCTGTGTTCACACAGCTCCAGTTTTCAGAGGTCCTGGTGAAATGGAGACGCTTCTTTAACTTCCTCGCAGCTAAACAGGGAAAATCTGACATGAGTGTTTTGGAGCAAAAGCTGGAACTGGAGCAGCTCAAAGTATGTCAAGCCTTCAGTTTAATTCAAGTCCAGATATGTTTCGTGAAAAACCGGTCTCTTCGAGTCCTCATTTGATTTGAAGATATTGATTTGTTCTACTGCCTTTACCACTTTTGAATTTTTGTCCTTGCAGGAAAACTTGGCCCAGCTGGGTGTAGGAGCCAAAGATGACATTGAGAACTGGTTCACTGGGGAGAAGCTGGGTCTTTCAGGGTAAGGCAATAACTCGCAACTGCGTGCATGTGAAAAGACCTTTACACGCAGCTCTCACTCGCTGTGCTCATGATTTCCACCACACATGGCTGCAAGGTGATTGGGCGTGGTTTCTCAGTAAACTAAAAATACATGGCTGGTCTATATTTGACAAAAGCTGTTGTAACCAGCACATATCAGATGAGTCAGATATGTGGAACACCACTGAGAATGTCGTCAAAAGCAACTTACTCTTTATTTTTATTATGCTGTATATCCCTATCAGATTCAGTAACAGCCCCATGTAATTATGTAGCTAATTGTCTTTCTATTTTTTCTTTTCCCGCATGGTGTTTGATTTACGTCCAGAACGATTGATCTGTTGGACTGGAACAGCTTGATAAATGATACAACAAAAATATCCAATCTGCTGATGGTGCCAAATCTCGAGGTGAGTCATTGACCTGTCAATCATAAGTGGTACGGCTACAGTCTGAGAGAGGAAGTGATTGGCTACCGACACAGTTCACAATTTCCCTGTCATTCACGGCGATATCTTTCAAACATTCTTAAAAAAAAGTTGTTGTTTTTTCTCTAGCAGTAAAACAGTCTGATTAAGTTACGAATGTGACAAACCTGACCTCGAAGTGTATCTCTCAATTATCAGTAATTGATGTAATAAACCAACTGTAATGCCAAGAACAAGATTATCTGAACCAGAAGCCGCCTTATCACAATGTACCAACCAGTAAGAACTAAATTGAATGCTTGAAATAGCTGGTGCAGTCTTATGTCTTCTTAAAATAAGAAAATAGTGTGTTAGTAGTTAACTTTTTTTTCTTTTCAATAATGAACTTAATAAAAACAACAGAAAAACAGTCTATTCTGTGGGATTTGTAGTCCTGGCTGGGCTGAAAGTGTTGATGTAAGTAGGTTATAATACATTTTCTAATGTCGCTGCTGTAATTCAGGAAAGCTTGAAAGGGCAACAAAGAAGAAGAGGAAGCTCTTCTGCACCATCAACCCTACTTTTCCTTGGTTTACTCAGATCTCGAAGAAGACAAATTAAGTGAACTTCTTGTGTTTCGGCTGTGCAGACAGGCCATCTGGAGCCATTGCTGAGTACATTTACAGCAGAGGAGGAGAGACAGATGAAGAGAATGCTGCAGAGAGTTGACATTCTGGCTAAGGTAAGGCAAAATTGTCACATAATTATGTACAAAATATAGACGCATAAATTCAGTTTATTATATGACAAGTTCTGGTAAAATACAATTATATGTGCTGAGTGGGCTGTTTGTCCTGTGTTGTGGATTTTCCCCTTCATAGTTACTTTTTTCATAATAAATTGATATATAAAAAGCGAGAGTGCACTTTCAGGATTTGAAGAACAGATATTGACATGTCCTGTTTGCCTCAGCATGCCGTAGAGAACGGGGTGAGACTAATGGTGGACGCCGAGCAGACGTACTTCCAACCAGCTATAAGCAGACTGACCCTGGAGATGCAGAGGATATTTAACAGAGAAAAGCCAGTGATTTTCAACACCTACCAGTGTTACCTCAAGGTGAGACCACATTTTACCACTGATTATCATGTTTCTTAATGGACAAGCTAAAGATGATCTTTTAGACGATGGATGGAATTCTTTTCTCAAAGTTTAAAATGTGTACAGTTTATTTGTGTTCGGATTTGACTGAAATAGAAATTTAAACGCGTGACCTGAGCGTGTTGCTGACCCAAAGACAGATAACTGCAT
This sequence comes from Arrhamphus sclerolepis, assembly GCA_037176975.1. Lineage (NCBI taxonomy): Eukaryota > Metazoa > Chordata > Actinopteri > Beloniformes > Hemiramphidae > Arrhamphus > Arrhamphus sclerolepis. Next base: position 4,739,220 of record JBAMYA010000002.1, on the reverse strand, counting down.
GTCATGTTAACAGATAACTGATGGTTTAATGATTAATGCTATTTAGGAAGCCTACGACAACGTTGCTGTGGATGTCGAGTTGTCTCGACGGGAAGGCTGGTACTTTGGCGCCAAACTCGTCCGTGGAGCTTACATGTACCAAGAGAGAGCAAGAGCCCAGGAGATTGGGTATGAAGATCCAATAAACCCAGACTATGAGGCCACTAACAGGATGTACCACAAGTAAGTTTGGATTTATTGTCAACTCCTCGTGTTCTTCAGCCAGAAAATCCGTAATTCCAACCATCTGCCTTGTTGTTTATCCAGGTGTTTGGAGTATATATTGGAGGAAATTGAACACAGCATGAAGGCAAATGTAATGGTTGCGAGCCACAACGAGGATACAGTGAAGTTCACTCTTGAAAAGTACGTTTTGTGTCGGTCCTGCATAGAAGTTTCAGATTGTTCACTTTTTGGCATGAAACTAAGTGCAGTTTCTTTGATCAAACTCAAAAGCCTCAAAGCTCTCATTCACAAAGGTTTAACTCCTGTGGATCAAATTAACGGCTGCAATATCATTCCAAGTAAAACACTCTGTTCTTTCATCTTTCCAAAGCAGTTGAAGGGGCTGCAGAATGAGATTGCACCATCAGTGGTGGAATATTACACTCAGTGACCCATTACATAACAAGCCCTTTATGTGTATTTATTTTTGTTTTTTTGTTTTTTTGTTCCAGGATGAATGAAATGGGGCTTTCACCCACTGAGAACAAGGTTTATTTTGGACAGCTGCTTGGCATGTGTGACCAGATCAGCTTCCCACTAGGTATGCTACACTGAACTTGGACACTAAAAGCAAATACAAAGTTATGAAATCACGGCTGCTTACGTCACGGCGTCATGTGGTCACGGACACCTCGCTGAAACATGCTCCCTGCGGATGTCAGCTTTTTCCATACTGGGGCAGAGCAAACATGTTCCCAGTGCTCCGTTACGAAGCATCTAATTGATTTGACTGAGCAGATGGGCATGCTTACATTTCGACATGAACATGCCACTCGATCATCAGCAGTGACGTTTCCAGGAATGGCACCGTACTTTACTTTCTTCACTGTTTGTGAATAGTGTTGCATAAGGCAGCATGTTAATCCTTACCATCTCTGGTGTTAAATATGAGAGCCTTCCACGCTTTAATGGTCTGGGAGTTCACAACAAAACCACGTATACTTTGAAAATGGGACAGAACGCTGGTAAGAGACTGTTAGGCAAACGGTTTCTGAGACTCAAAGGCAGAACATGGAGATGGAAAGTATGTTAATGCAGGTTTATTACAACAATGCAAATGTCTGAAAGTCCGTTGTTAGAATTTTCTGGCGGACACGCTTGCAACAAACTGAAGGACACAAAAGTCAGGCAGGTACGCTGAAACATACTGCACATTGTGAGATGTGCATATACAGTACATAACCGCTATTACCTGACATGCTAGTACGATGCTATATGACTATCCTTATATATAATATTGTTGGAAGGAAATATGTTCTGTTAATATTTTATACCTGTGCAGTCTCACATGTGCAGTCTTTTCTCTTTGCTCTTTCATTCAAAACAGGTCAAGCAGGTTTCCCAGTCTACAAGTATGTTCCATATGGGCCTGTCAATGAGGTGATTCCTTATCTGTCTCGTCGCGCTCAGGAAAACCGCGGCTTCATGAAAGGATCCCAGAGAGAACGCAGCCTGCTGTGGAAGGAGCTGAAACGCAGGCTGCTAGGTGGTCAGATTTTTTATAAACCTGTCTACTGAGTGACGGGACGGCGATCCACTGACTGTAATATGTTAACACGCATTCCATCATTCTTAGTGTACCACTGGTCGCTCTTTGTACAGGAACTTTAATGTGATTTATGATTGCTAAACTGCACTGCAAGGAAAAAGAGATGTATTTATATTTAACTGGCAGGTATTTTAGGTGTGGGATGCTGGAGAGATTTGTAATGCTTTTGAAAACTGATGTCATAACGTGGTTTTTAAAGTGTTGTGTGTTAAAACGTAACGGAACACATTGCTGCAGTAAGAGATGATTATCTGTGTAAATCAGAAAGAATTTATTCATCTTCAATTTGTCCAAAGTAATCTTTAGAATCACTCAAACAAAAATATAGCATCTTCTTTTAAATAACTTAAACCGTTTAGATCCAAATGTTGATTCTTTCTGATGGAGGAAGTGTGATTGAAGAAGTATGTGATGTTTGTTTGTCGAAGGTTGACGAGTTGTACATAGTAACTGCTGTGATAGATGTGAGAGGTGGCTGCCTCCTTAAAAGTGCCTTATGATTGTTTTAACAAGTTCAAGTGGAAGCAGTTGAGTAAATAACTTTATTTTTGCACGTCACTGCAAGGGACTTGTAAATTAATGAATTGCTGCTAACGTGTCACTGTATTAGCAAGTAATTTGGTTTTGATTGTGCAGCGTAGATATGAAATAAAATGCGTTATATTTGTAATTATCTATATTTGTATGTCTGATTTTAGGTGACGACCTTTTCCATTAATGGGTGAACAATAAATGATTTGGCCCAAGTGGTCATTTTTAATCTCTCTCTCCTTGCACATTGATCTCCCTTAAACACATGAAATGAGAAGTGTACTGAACCAACCAACAGCATTAGAACATATTTACAGTTGCACCACTTCATTTTAGATTTGACAAACTCCACAATGACTCATTATGATGCATTTCAAGGATCATTTATGTTCCACATACTTTAATTATTGACATAAAACAGAGATGTTTTGTTTTTTTTTCTGTGAAGAACATCTTCCTGTTATCCAAAACTGATAGCAGCTTTCTGAAGATGAGAAACAGGAATTTTTGTATCCATTTTTCACAATGTTTTTTTTTTTTTCTTTTTTCAATTAAAGGGTCAACTTGTTCTTTCTTTTCTTGGAAGCTTCACGAAAGTACTAACGTGCGTGAGAGGTGGAACAACCTTTAGGTTTTTCCTGATTTATGAAGAAGCGGGTGTCTGAATACCAAAACATGGAATTATCATTCATTTATTTTATATGTTGTCTACCTACTTCATTAAATAACATTACATCAGTGATAATATAAAAGCACATGTAACTCTTAATTCTTAATTGGATTGATTTTGCATTTAAAAACGCCTTAATTCTTCATAGAATATATTCAACAAGGTGTTGAAAACACTCCTTAAATTCTGTTCCATTATGACATGATAAAATCACGTAACTGATGCAGATTTGTCAGCCATAAATTTGTGATGCCAATCTCACACTCCACTACATCCCAAAGGTGCTCTGTTTCATTGAGAGCTGGTGACTGGAGGCTACTGGAGTGCAGTGAAGACAAAGATACCTAATTTGAGATGACGTGAGCTTTGCGACATGGTGCATTATCCTGCTGGAAGCAACCATCAGAAGATGGGATACACCATGAACATGAAGGGATGGACATGGCCAGCAACAAAAGGGCTAGGCTGTGGTGTTCAATTAGTACTAAGGATCCCAAAGTGTACCAAGAAAGAAAAAAAAACTAGCCTGAACCACTGATACAAGGCAGGATGGATCCATGCTTTCATGTGTTAACCCTACCAGCTTAAATCATGACTCATCAGACAAGGCAACATTTTTTTTAATCTTCAGTTTCCCAACTTCAGTGTGTCCGTGTGAGTGGTAGCCTCTATGGTGGCATGGTAGTACTGCTTTTGCCTAAAGAGGAGGTGCGGATTTTGCAGGAAAGAAGGGCAAACTGAACATTTAACATTACATTACAGACACTTTTATCAAAAGTGACTTATAGAATACAATCAAGCCACGGGAACCACTGAGACGACCCAGAACAGGGAGCATCTGAATAGTTATTTGTGCTAAAGATAGCCTCATTTTCCTGTAATCAATATAACACAGAGAGAGAGAAAGAGAGAGAGTGGGCCAGAGAGCTAACTGGAAAGAACAAACTCCAAGCCATCAGCACATACGGCCTGCCAATAATCAAATACCCCAGAACATGGTTCCCAAAGGTGAAACGCTAAATGTCTCTGGTAGCACAAATTCAGTGAGGAGGAAGAAGAAGAAGAAAAAAGGGAAGAACCATCTTGAACAGAGGAGCCTATCTGTGGCATGTTCCACCGACAGAATGAAGAAGTGACGGACACTGAGAAGTCCTGTCAGTGGCCGGAAAAGGCTGGTGTGAAGGACGGAAGCGTTAATCACAGCAGCACAAGAAGAGGGATTGAGCGCAGCCCAACACAACGTCCACCGAGACAACCTCTCCAGATATCTGGGGCACAAGGAGAGCTATCTGCCTGCCCAACGTCATGAGCTCAGTTGACACCAAGATGCACTGTGTATAGTACATTATGTGTATTGTGACACTATCGTTTATGTTTGATTTCATAATAAAGATTTCACCGGTTCTTTTTCTCCTCTTGGGATAAGATAAGTACATCCTTTTACAAGCTATGTGCACACATTTGGAATATGCATTATATATTATATCTATAGTCTGTAGAAATTATAAATTCAGTCAGACGTTGCGTCACGTTGTATTAAATGATTTAGTATGTACTATCATATAACAGTTACATACACATGTCCTCCCCAGCACAATCCTTTTTAACTAACAAATTCAGGTCCTGTGGGAGGAGAAATCTAATCTCTTGAAGTCTTTCAAACAGCCAATAAGATGCCAGTAGTACTGGTGTTGTTTTCAGCATGCTCAGTGGGGTTGGTTCACCTCAGAGAATGTATAGCTGTCAGTCTGACACTGCTGATGCTGCCATCTCAACGTAAGTTTAACTTTTAAACTTCAACATTTTTTTTTTTACCTCCACAGACTGAATGCTTGTTAGATATAAACAGTATTGTACTATATTTCATTGGCTGTTTGGTCTATCAAAGTAAGTTTTGAACTCATTCATCAGTGTGTGTAGGACTTGATCAAAATGAAATTTTCAGTTTAATTTCTATTGTTCGTTTAGATACACTTCGTCAGAAGTAGCATCAGAGGACTACTGTGGCAAAATAAGTCATTGCGTGATCTCAGACATACCTGTTCACATGGCAGCACCTGCTTGGGTTTATCTGAAGGTATTTTTTTTTATCAGGAGTGTGCATCGGCCCCAAGATCATAACAGAAACCAGTTTGGACATTTAGACATTTTCATTCAAAAAAGTTTTATTTTATTTTTTTATTTTTGTGAATAGCAAATCCTTCCTAATATGGTGAGTATTTACCTTCCCGTTCTGCTGTTTGTTGAGATGGAAACTTTTAAGAGTCATACGCATGTTTAAAGTGTCAACATGGGGGCTGTTTGTTGTAATGGACCAAAAGAATGATGCAGCAGTTCTCATACTCATCTGTATCCCCTTCCTTTCACCTAGTTAATAATCTCACATACCTGTCTTTTTTTTTTTTTTATCTCTTCTCTTCGGCATCAGTTAATGTCTCTTTTCTATCTTTTTTTTTTTCAATTTTCAAGAAAGATTGTTGTATAAATAATTGCTATGCTGCTGACGGTGAAGGAGGTAGGAAGCCAGCTAGTTGATGTGTGTAACATTTGCCTTAAAGCAGGCATGTTTTGACTGTCATGGAGTTCCAGCACACTATATCAAAACCTCAAACTCTCATTGATCTCTTCCTTCCATTAATTCTGTTTTATTCCCAGGTTGCTACTTGGCCTTTGATAATGTCTTCCATCAAAAGAAGTAAATGCAAAGCTGTGATACGAGTGCTGGTTCCTTTGGTTTTACTGACCAACATCATGCTGGTGCTGTACTGCTTGACGAACAAAAGCCAAGTGAATGTGAGGTGAGAATCCATTAACAAAACGTTTTAATCAGTATAATTCCATATACTTACACACAGCATATTAACCACAAGGTATATTTTATTTACAGGGAGCTCCAAGTTGACACCTGTCCTCTCAGCATGGCGAAATCCTTAGGGAAAAGTTCAGCAGTTGTCCCTGAAGCCCCTAAATATGAGGAGGAGTGCTCCCCTAAAATGAACATCATGTTCATGAAGACCCATAAAACTGGAAGCAGTACCATCCTCAACATCATGTTTCGATTTGGAGAAAAACACAAACTGAGGTTTGCCTTCCCTGATGGGAGGAATGACTTCTTCTACCCATCGCCTTTCCTGTGCTCCCAGGTGAAGGACTATAGGCCAGGGGACTGTTTCAACATCGTCTGTAACCACATGCGCTTCAGCTATGAGGAAGTTGCCAAACTCTTGCCTCCAGACGCTACGTACATCACCATCTTACGCAGCCCGGTGGATCTCTTTGAGTCATCCTTCCATTACTACCACAGAGCAGTTCCCCTCACATGGAGCATTTCTGGAGAGAATAAACTGACAGAATTTCTGAACAATCCTTGGGCCTTTTACAGTCCAGAGGCTTTTAACTCATTCTATCTTAGGAATATGCTCTTTTTTGACTTCGGGTTTGACAACAACCTGGAAGCTGATGATCCTCAGGTTATGAGAGCTATTCAATATTTATCCAAACGTTTTCATCTGGTCCTCATAACTGAATACTTTAATGAGTCTCTGATTCTGCTAAAGGATCTTCTTTGTTGGACGATGGAGGACATCCTGTATTTTAAGCATAACGCCCGCTTGTCCGTGTCTAAGCTGGATCCCAGGATGAAGGACAAAGCTTTACAGTGGAATGGGGCTGACTGGAAACTCTATCAACACTTCAATGCCACCTTCTGGGCCAGGGTGGACACCTACGGGAGAGAGAGGATGAAAAAGGAAGTAAAAGAGCTGAGGAGGAGAAATGCTGAGATGAAGGACATCTGTATTGAGGGTCAAGGTGCAGTTGAAGCCCAAAAGATTCAGGACAAACGTTTCCTGCCTTGGCAGCCCCTTGGAGAAAAATCCATCATGGGTTACAACATGAGAAAAGACACTGACCCCAGATTCAAGGCAGTTTGTGAAAAAATGCTGACACCTGAAATACAGTACTTGTCAGAGTTGGGTGTAAGCCTGTGGCTTACCAGAATATGGGGCTGGTTAAAAGACACATTTTACTGACTGTTTACTGATGTTTTTATTTTATTTTACTTAACATTAGTCTAGATTTTTTTTAAATACTAGAACAGAACAATTAAAGTGCAAAGTGCAGCAAATGTATCTGTATGTGATGTATGTGATATAAGGATGTTTTAGATTCATCTAAAATATCAGTTCAGATTTTACTTCTCAGTCTTATCTTCAGGAGTATGCAAAAAGAAAAAAGTACCTTGCTAACGTTCATGAACCATATCTAGGCTGCTGTTGCAGCATGGGCAAAGGACCAATCCTTTTCGTGCAAATAATACAGGCATTAGAATGTGCTCAATGACAAGTCTTCCAGTTTGAGGTGTATCGTTACATATCAGCAGTCTGAAAATGCTAATGGTAAGCTTATCAATGTAAAAAAAACAAACAAAAAAAATAACATGCGGATGAGCCATTTTAGATAACACAGTTGCATGAAGATGCGATTTTGGACATGTTGAAATGATTACATCCTGTATTTACATTGTTTTTAGTGTGTTATCAGTGACACTCCTTGGTTGGTTATGTCTGAACACTGGGTCTGTCCATGATATTGTGCAAAACAAAAGTGCATGCATCTTCCGTTGCATGTTTTAATATTTCTGACCCAGATTTATTGAGCATCTAATTGCTCATACTCTTCTGGATTCCTGGTGCTCTGCTTTTGAACTCGCAGTAACCATTCTAGAATGTGAGCCATCACAAATATTTGATGAATGAATAGATCTCATTATTGTATGCTAGGCAATACTAGTGCGCCCCCTGGAGGCCTGAATCCCTGTTGCATTTGAGTGGCTGTGATTATGACTGTCGTTTACATGTTCTCAGGTTTGATGTTGTATTTTCACTTCTTGCACTCACTGATGACTTTTCTTCGAGCTGCCCTGTTTACTAAGCTATTGAGCCCTGACATCTTATAGACTTTTCAGTTAATTACTATAGTTATTAAAAAAATAAAACATTGTACCATACTGTACATTTCTGTTATATATTGACCTGATTACACAAGGATGTCTTTGAACCTTCCACATCAGGTCATACGGAGTGATTTGCATAGGAGCTTTACTATTTTCTCTAACAAGCTTAGGCTTACTCGATCTCTTTTCCAATACAATTATCTTTGACATTTAAAACTAGAGTCAAATGCTTCATTCCAGCAGAATCATCCTTTTCAGAAAAATGTATCTAAAAAAAAAAAAACTCACTTGAGTTAATCAAATCCATCTTTTTGATACTTTTTTGAACTTACCATGTGTATTTAAATTTGTTTTAACAATAAACTTGTAACATTATGACAAAATATTAAAAATATACTTTATTGAGATCCAGCAAAACAGCTGGCAGTGTCACTTTATATTTTGTTTTTATTAAATTGTCAGTGATGTCCATCCTTGTACAAGCTGTATTTAAAGCTTGAGCTGTAAGATAAACATATGAAATAAAGGAAGAAAACCTCTTAAAAAAAAAATCTTCAGAAATTACCTTTGGAAAACAATAAATCCTTGGCATTACCCTTACTACTAAAGTTATTGTGTATGAAACATTGTTTTTCATTTAGAGAATGAATCCTGTTATAATATATTTCAGGAATAAGACAGGCACTGAAACTGGATTACAAATCACCATGGTCACTGCAAATCTTAGTTATTTTTGTTTGTGGGGATAATGCTAAGACTACAGCTACCAACATAAGAAGGGGCATTCAACCCCTGTCCTAAATGCAGCTACATTAATGGATAAATCTGACCAAATACATATGCACAACCATGGTTTCAGATGTGTCTGAGAACTGTCAAGGTCAGAATTTGCTTCTTTTTTTTAATGAATGATTGTGTTCATAAAATGTCCTCATGAAATATGGCAACATTTCTGAACAAAGGTTTGCAAATTAAAACTGAAAATAAACTGGAAAAAGACCAACGTTACAGCAAGTCCAAAGTTTTTGGATTAATTCAATAAAGATGTTTCCACCGTGGTTGCTCTGGGACATGTGTGATGCATTTTGAGAAATCAAAACCTGCAAGACTTCTAAGACATGAACACGTTTTTAATTTAACAATTTACAATCTGTGAGGAAACAAGGGCATTACAAATAATCAGCAATTACGGGAGGAGTCGACAGATCATTTGCTCGGACAGCCAGTTGCCTTTCACGGGTCTTCTGGTCGCCGTCTCCAGCCTGGGCGCGAACTTAGAGAGCCAACTGTCCATGATGATAGCTGCTAGATCCAGGTGAAGGTCCAGGAAGAGTGGGTCATGGAAATGTGACAACTTCGTCTTTATATAACACCGGACCACGTCCTATTCTTCGTTTTTCTCCTCGTAGTTGTGTTTGATGTGTTTCCACAGTTTCTGAAAGGAGCCATATATACATAAACATCAGACGTGTCTCGTTTTGTGGAGCTTGAATCAAAAACCGCTCTTCTCGGTTCAGCAGGTAAACCGGCTAAGCTAACCTCGGCACCGCTACGCCCTCCGCTTACAAGGTCAGGATCACAGAAAAGGGAGGAAATACACTCTTACCCCACGATTCATCTGCTCAAAGATCGTGTCCCCGGCTTGGTCAAATATTCGTTCAAAGAAGACAGCTCCAACCATGATGGTTACGGCAAAAGTGGACGTCCTCCTGAACAGAAGGTTGTAGACGGACTTCGCCAGCGCCATGTTGTCTGTGATGTGAACTGAGCAGGAACGGACGTTGGTGTGACGTACTTCCGCTTCGTAGCGGAATGACGCAGCATCTCAGCGACGGTGAACGTTTGTGTTTTAAACCAAGGAGGTCTTCCGTCGCATCAATGGTATTTTTGTCTTTTTAGCTGCTAGAATTACATTTTCAAAATGATGCTTACTGTTTTAGTAAGCAAGACTCATAAGAACTGAAATGCAGACGGTTGTGTGGACGTTTACAGTCCAAAATCTGCGTATCGACCTATACATGTCTATGGTCTCCACATTGGGCTGGGCGATTAATCGAAACCGACGTTCAGGATAATAATATATGTAATCTTGCTCATGTCAGTTATTTCTGTTATTTCTCTTCTTTTAACAGTTTTAAGATAACATTGATAAGTCTTTTATTGATCCTACTTGTTTGAAATTTCCTTCTGGCGGACAAAAAAGTATTTAAATAGGCTATGCAAAAAGGCTCAACAAAGGTAAGAGAAATAGACACATTATACATTTCTGTACAAAAGAATACAGTTAAATAGGTTAAAAAAGAGAGAAAAGACGAAAGTAAGAAAATAAACGAGAGGACTAAAGATAAATATAAACCAAAAAGTAAAATTACATCTGCACAAGAATGGAAAAACAAATAACAAATTGTACTTGAAAAAAAAAAGTTGAGAATTGGAAATATGACTTGAGTGAAAAATGAGAGAAAAATATGTGACCAGAGTGCAAGTTAAAGATTAATACTGTTGTACGGTCTTACAGCAGATGAAATGAATGACCTGTGGTAGCGTTCCTTTACCTTCACCTCCTTTCATTTCTTTGTCTCTTTCCTACTAACTCCATTCACATGGGAGGATGAGGCTTCAGGAGGAAGTACTTATAGGAACAGGCTAATGAGATTCTCACCCCGAGGTGGTATCTTTTGGATTAAAATTCAGAATGCATCTAAAATGCATTCCCTTTAAAGGTGAACTTCAGTTGCATAACAAGTGTCTGATTCTGGTTCAATGACAGCTTGTGTTTAAATGGTCCTCTTCATCATGCTTCATCATATCATATGCTGTCAGAAAGGTTTTATGTTGTATTATTGTTTGTGCATCTATATATTTATATATGCGTGTGTTCTTTATTCTCGCCACTGTCTTTCAGGTGTTTGAAAGGGTCACTGCTCTGAACTAATAACCTACATCATGGGGAAGAGGTACTATTGTGATTACTGTGACCGGTCCTTTCAAGACAACATGCATAACAGAAAGAAACATCTAAATGGTGTTCAGCATCACAGATCAAAAAAAGCCTGGTTTGACCAATTTAGAGGTGAGATTTGCTCTTATTTTGAGATGTGGCAGGGATTAAGGTTAATTGTTGTATTTTATATCATGACTTGTAATATTTTAGTGTAAATGTTTTATTTTTAATAATTTATTATTATTTATGATGATAAGCAAGTGTTAATTATATATGTAAACTCATGATTTGCTGCCCAGTTGTTTTGTTTTATAAACCACTGTCATGGACCTTTTTTTTCATTTCAAAGATGCTGCAGCTATTCTGTGTGATGAGCAAGCAAAGAAACCCTGCAGGAAGTTCCTCCAAAAGGGTAACAGAACAGCTGTTCCTAAACTTAATGTTTGTACCAGTAAATCGTGTGCACACAGACACACACACACACACACACACACACAGCCAAGACACTAAGATGGCGCCTTTATCAGTGTCAAGTTCAAGGGACTCCTAGCAGACTGATACAAACGGCATGCCAAACAATGTCTGCAGTATGGTTAACATGCAGAGTGCAGAACAACATGGTGATAATAATCAACGTGGCAGTCTGACCATAACTTTTCATTGTGTTTTTTTAATTTCAGTCAAAGTTTCCGTTCACATTTCTTCATAAATAGTTGGTAAAACAAATCAACCAACATACAGTAGCCTAAAAAGTACAAGGAACGTCTGACTCTGGTAGTTGAATAGGCTAACGCATAGGCCTGCTGTTGGAACATGGTTGCCTCGATGTGGCACAGTGACAGAGTTCATCAGTAAAACATTTTTGCTCTTCAGGAATAACTCAGAGTGTGACCCATTTCTCCCAGAAAGTGTTACAACATCACATTCTAGTTGTGTTTATACATCAGATATTTTCCTCTGACCTCTGGACAAGGGGCAGAAAAGTGGTGGGAATAAGAAAATGTTCTTCTTTTAAATTAAGGTATAGAAAATAGCATATAAAACATATACTCCTTAAATTATTTAAATAAACTTATCTCATATATCACTGTCAAGAGGTACCTTATTTTTTTTTTTACATTTTATTTTAAAAGTAGTGCTGGTGGTCTGAAATTGTTCTCGTATGAGTACAATATACTTTGTGTATGCATAATATTTAATTCTTGAGAATAGGTTACAATGCAATGCTGTAACTCTTTTTGCCACTGAACGTATTCTCCCTCCAACCCACATAGATCTAGGATTCCTTCCACTAAATTTTTCTTAAACACAAAAGAATGTCATCTTGACAAGTTATTCACACAAAACAGGCAAATGTGTAATCAATCTGCTCTATATGCAACACCACAACAAATAACACGCTTAGTTTCACAGGAGAATTACATTTAAAACAATGCAAGCTGACAGACAAAAAAAAAATTTTTTTTTTTTTATTTTTGAAGATACTGTGTTTGTGACAGTTCCATTGTTGCCGATGCACACATTTAAACAGAGGCTACTTGCACAAAGACATTGCCGGAACTATATAGATTGCCATACAGGCGCATATTTGGGTGCTTGACCCTGGTTTGAAATACTAAAAAGATACTGTCACCTTGGTTTGGAAATCATGAACTTTGCACACTCATCTAAGACTTGTATAGGAGTGCAATAGGCTGATGGGTTGGTTCTTTTTTTTCTTTTTTTTATTATTGTTCTTGTGATCATTACTTTTCTTCCAGTACTGAGTTTATGCTAAGAATTGACATCTATTTCTGATTCTATAAAAGTAAAATACACAAAAAGTTTAAATTTAACCAAAAATGAAGATATCAACAGAACCTTTTATAGCTTCTCAGCTCAACTGAACTCAGTTCTACAAAGTCAATGATTTTTTTTTTTTTATACATGTCAATGGTCTCATAAGCAAAATAAATGTGACGGAAATATCTGCATTATATATAAACAAATCCATACTATTCATATAGATCACCTTTTTTTAATCCAAATAAGACACATGTAGGCCTATTGGTTAAAAAAAAAAAAAGAAAAAAAAGAAAGAAAAAAGGATACAATCGCGATGTTGGAGCTTTAGTTTATCATTTGTTCAATGTTAAGCTGGTTATGATCAAAACTGTACAGTTCTTGTTAGAAAACATTTCCATAAATATCATTTAAGTTTCAGAACTTATACCCATAATTAAATTACAAATTGATAAATATGGCATCATGGATATGTATTTACAACGGTATTAACAAAAGGCAACGTTATATTTAACGGTAACAATCGTAACCTAATACCACATGTCTCCACCTGAAAACGGACGTTGACAACAGATTCGACCCCATCAAACAAGGAAATACATTCACGAGTATAATATTTATTTATGTTTTTTTTTTCTGTGTTCAAGTTCATGACAAAGACTTTGGCACGTTTCTTAGGACTGTTTGAAGTTTCAACAATCAATTGAAGAGGCGACAGCAGCGCGTCACCGTCATATAAAACAGCGTGAAATAATCTTCCTTTTTTTTAAATAAAAATTTGAGAAAATACATAAAATGAAAAATAAAACATTTTTTTCTGAAATCTGTAAACTAAAAGATAAAAAACATTTATTTATACTGAGAAAGTTTTACGTTTATTTAGCTGTGATCTATTTACTTTCTTCAAAACTGCGGAATAAAAGACAGATTTTCGTGATCCTGAGAACGGACGTGGCCTGCGTGCTGCTGGCTTTTGCTCTCATCTCCTGTTGTTGTTCTTCTTCCAATCCCATTTGTTTGAGTGTGTGTTTGTGTCTGAGTGTGTGTGTGTGTGTGTGTATGTCTGACAGCGTGTGGGTGTATATGAAGTGAGGAGGAGTAGCATTTTCTTTTTTCCTCTTTTCTTTTCTATCTTTTTTTTTTGTTTAAATAAGATTTACTCCTCGTTTTTATCCTCATTCTCGTGGTCCACATTGAGAGAGGTTTTGTTCTTCTGACCTCAAACGTACCATTCGTTAAAGTTGGGTGCCAGTCCTTCACTGTGGCCAGACGTGTTTTGCACGGCTGACGGCGGCGTTTTTGTCGGGTCTTCGGTGCTGGCAGAGACCAGCACAGGCGGCGTGGACGACTCGTATCCAGAGCTCGCTGCTGGAGAGGATTCAGAACCTTGAGACTCGTGTACCTGCAAAGAAAGCCACGATGGGCAGTTAGCGACTTACTGGGACAGAAAAATTCCAGCGGATGCTGCAACATTGCACTTTGCAAAAGGGTCGTTGATCCTAAGATTAACTCTTGGTTTTGTAGAGTTGTTCTGATAGTAAAAACGCAGCAAACTTGACACAGATGAGTCAACTTGGATGCTGCAAAAATGCCAACGAAAAAAGAAAAAGAAAAAAAGTTTCCCCTGACAATAAATATTATATTAGATTTGTTTTTTTAATGAGGACATTAAACAAAAAGAATAAAAATATTGTGGATTGTTGACAACTTGTTTCATCTGTTGACCATAAGTGATAGCCTAATTAAATACATCGTTTTTTCTTCACTTCTGCACGTGCTATAAAATCTTTTTTTTTTTTAAGAAAAAATAAAGCTTGAAGTTGTGATGGTCTCTGTCTGTGGCAGAAGAGGAGGGTGGGGGTGGTGATGGTGAGGTGGTGTGTGGTGGTGGGGGGGATGCATGTGTGTGTGTACTATAAAAATGACTCTTTTTAAAAAGGCTTGTGTAGTCAAACTTTTGAAATTTTTTGTGGGTTATTTCAGAG
>JBAMYA010000002.1:4693891-4708180 GCA_037176975.1 Arrhamphus sclerolepis | reverse complement strand
AGTGAACATGTCATTATGCTACATTTTGTGTTTGTAGATCTAAAAATGATGCTCTTACCTCAGACCAGGTATTTAAGCTATGCAAGAAGGAGTTGAATGTGTAGTTTGTGTGAATTGTTTATATCAAAGATCAGGTGATCTGTTTCATGTCTAAAACTGTATTAATTGAAAGGATTGACAGTTAATAAGCTTATGTAACTTGTGCATTAGAATCACGGCTCTTATGTAAGACAATGCAATCATTGCAATTATATGCACATATTTAGAGAAATAGTGTCCCAGCTCTTGTGCTCTCAGACCAATCCTTTAAATTCCCTCTCATCTTCATCTGCATAGCAGTTTTGTGCTTTGTGTGTTGCCAACCCCCTGTGTAGTCCAATCTACAGCAGGGCTTATTAAACTAGACTCCTTTTTGACTTCTCTGAACAGTTGCTCCTCTCAACTTAAGCCCCTGCCCCTTAAAGGTTTAGTTCTCGTACTATTGTTACAGAATTTACGAAAAAAAAGAAAATGGTGCAACTGACAAGAGTATGGTTGAATAGCCTACATACAGCAGGACAAGACAGAAAGGCCCTGCCTCCCCTCATGTCTAATGCATGCTTGTCTTTTGATGCATTGCAACTTGCCCCTGTGGATGCTTCTTAAAAAGATGACTTTTTTCTTGTGTCATTTATTATCCATGCCTTACATAACAGATATTTTGACAGTTTGTGGTGAACCACTTTTTGAGATACAGTATTTTTCACGGCCTCCTATTAGCCGGTCAGCTCAGGAGATGACCTAATGACTGACAATGATTATCTCAGTCAAAGAATAAATAATTTTTCAGCTCTTGATTTATGTTTTTAATATTTCATGGAGTATTTGTTGTGGCCTGATGTAATGCAAAAAACCCCCCCTCCCGCAAAAAAAAAAAAAAAGAAATTGCATTTAAAACATTTTCTTTTAAAATATAGGTTGTGTGGGGTAAGCAAACCTTTGAAGATCTTTCAATTCATGCAAGCTCCAAGCCTTTGAGACACACTGCCATCCTTTTAAGGGAATGACCATAACTTTGGTCCCTCTGCTTCCAATCCCTCTTCCAGACCCTTGTCATCAGAGATCAACCAGTCTGAGCCTTAATGTCCTCCACTCACTAGCAAAGGCAGCTGGTAGCTTTCATGTATGTGAAGAGGCATATGAATATGCTTAAATCTGCATATTTGAGCAGGAATTGTTGCCTTTATCTTCATCTGTTTGTCTGAACAGTTCTGCAGTATATGATCTTTGAGAAAGGATCAGTTACATTTTAGAGCCTCTGTAAAATGATTCACATTTTGCAGAATGGATTTGAAGTGTTTGTTAGAAATGGTACAAAAGGCTTTGATCGTGCCTCATAAAGAGCGCATCGCCTTAGATTTTTACAAAAAAATGTGCAAAGATATCATAAATGCCTGTTGTCTTTGTCATCTCTCAAAACCATCACCTTTTATTAGCAGCATTTCAGATCTGTTGGGAGACTTTCTGTATGATTTCTGAAATCACTGTTGTTTGAGGTTGAACTTAAAACAGGGATCACATTGATCATGGTCCAAAGCGGTGAGTAATCGTGAGCGTTTAATTTTATCTGTTGCAGTTTGCATCGCAAGGCAGCTGCATAATCAAGCCTGTGAACTTAACATCTGACGGATGGATTTTGTTTCTGATCACATCCCAATTGAAGTCCATCCATTTGCTGAACACGGATGTTTTGACACACTCAAGCTTGTGCCTGCTGACGTGTTGCCATTAATTTAATATGTACTGGACATGAGGCTGTTCGGACGTTCTGTTCTAGTAGTGGGATCCCAAAAGGCCACAGTTTAGTGGCTATAAATGAGGATGCATGGCGATCTTGCTGTTAACCTTAAATGCTGCAACATCACCCCAGGGCCTAACTCTACAGTGATGGATGTAGGATGGTGGGGAATAGGGGGCCCCAGACTCAACGTGGGAATTCCCCTTGGGCCTTTTCAATAACCGTAACATCAAGGTTTTCACTCTGATAATATGTTGACATTAATGGTGGGGACAAATGTGATTTGGTGTGGTGCTGACCCTGACGTGTGTGATGCAGACAGGCGCACTGTCATACTGCTGCACCAAAAGGGAGAAACAGAAGGTGATCTAATGTTGTTTTATTCTTTACAATTATCAATAAAGACCTCATTATCATTTAGACCCCTCTGAAGGTAAATAACTATTGATGGATATGGTTTATCAGTAGCCACATGCTGACAGGAGCTCAGAAGGCATGAGAGAGCGTATTTATCCACTAGTCAAGCTTAAGGGAGCTCAGGTAAAGGCTCCCTTTATCTTTTCGATGGTCAATAATGCAGTCTAACCTCGTAGCGGTAATATACTATGATATGGTAATTAGTTTTACATTCTGTGTGGGTCCATGTGTGAACACACACACATTTAACATCAAAAAACTGCTGCAGTGATCTTTGGCCAGTACGTCAGTATCGGTGCTGACCTAAACCTGTGAAGTTTGCATCTTTCCACAGATGACTTTCAAAAAGAATATGGCAGAACTATTACCATTCATTTCAGTCCAAAGTGAATGATCTTGTTTTCAAGGTGTCTAGAAGAGGCGAGGGATCAGAAATCAATTTCTTATGCAATGGAAGAATGTGTCACATACTGTAGCTCCTATAGATTCATTACCAAAGTGAGATATGACTGAGATAATAAGCGTTTGTCCCCAGCTGCTCTACAGTATCTTACATTATCAACTCTGGGAATGACATCCTCCAGTTATGTAACGGCCAAAGGTAGGCATCTGTTTTGTGAGACTGGGTGTGTCTCAGGAAGACTAATCTGCAACAAAAGGAACATATTTGCATGGAAATGCAGTGCCGTCGAACACACATTCCCAAATCTGCTTTCAGAAGTACCAGTGACACAAAACAATAATGGAATCTGACTTCTGAAATCGTGCGCAGACTGGATGAAGGTATAATTTTTATTTGAGACAATACACCATATGGAACTTTTAGCAGGACCACAAATTAGCCACATGTAACTGAATGCGTAACAACTATACATTTGAATTATTATTACAATTTAATCATAGAAATCTTTAATTATGCTCCATACATAAACTCTATTCATAATACGCCACACAACAGCCATGAATAATGCCCAGTGATCTAAGTGTGGGGGATAACAAAGAAACCACATCCTCTTCTGTTCATAACCAAGAAGCTTCACTGTAAGTATCAAACTGCTTTCTTTTCTTTTTCTTTTAGTTTTTTTTTTCCCTGTGTTTTGAAATGTTGTAAATACTTCCTTTTATCAACACATTAAGTAAAGATACCAGCCACACCAGGAGCCAGCGTGGGCTGTTGGTAATACACACATGAGAATAAGATGCCGAGGGCAGTGCAATTATCTCCATACATTTTATTATTCATCCCTATTCTATAGCAGCCTTTACCGCTGCTCCATGTTCTAAATCCTTCACCCAGTGTTCCTCAGATACCTTTAGGTCAAATCAAATCCTTTATAAAGCCATAGCACAGCATGGCGCGTCACGCCACCTCATCTCATCTTCATCATCTTGTGTATTTCATCTCTTCTCATATCTCACCTTTGTTCTTATTTTTCCCCATCATCTTACTCATCATTGTCTTTTATCTCTTTTTTTCTGTCTCCTGTTTTGATATGAGTGAATGTTATTTTTGCTTTTAATTTTGGTTGAATTGCGAAGATGAGGGCACTTAAAGGTCTTATTGTCCCTTGAGAAAGCCAGATGTTTGGAGTGGAACGTCGGTATGTGTATGAGTGTCTCCTAGGCCACAGCAGTGTGGAGGATTGAAGTCCCAACATATTCAATCTCACAGATCACAGAAGTTAGGCAAATCTCCTCTTTGATCATTTCCATTTCTAAAATAATTTCCTTTGAACATTTCTAGTCACTTGTGCTTTTATTTATAAGGCTTATTGAGACAATCAAGGAGTTGAAAATAATTAGGCTCACGCGCACATGAGTGTGGACATGCACTCCCTTTCAATCAGTTAAAACCAGCTCTGTTAATTAAAGTTCTGAGCTGCTCCTCTGCCCAAATAATTTTCTTATTAGCTGCTGCATTCCTCAGATCTGCTGTCAGCAGAGTGTATTTTCTTCTGGTTGCTCCTTTCAGTGTTTTCTTTCCACAGAAATCCCACTGACCCATATAGTTGATCTCAGTTTTGAAGTGAATAATATAGATTCCAAGTTAAGAGAGAACAGCGTCTCTATTATTAGTCCCAGTTGAGTCGCACAGTCTCGTCCTGGGTACTGTTGTGCGTTGCTGAATTCCCAGAGAGAAGGCATTACCATCTCATTTGGATAAGGGTGAGATTACCTCATGCAACTGAGGTGTTCAGTCACAGAAAATGTACGAGATCTGAGCTGTTCATCCAGGCAGAGGCAGCTCAGATACATTTCAACAACATCACAACTTGTGATGTCACCACACTGATGTTCCTCTTGAAGGGTCTCTCACTGACAACACCATCCTATTGATCCTCGGCACCTTTTCTCACATCCACACCTGAGTGGCTCTGAATTGAAAATGTTAGCAGTTTGGCGGCTAACTTTACCCACGCATTCTCTGGTCTGGTTGCCAGTTAAGCCCAGTCACTGTGGGATCAGCCCACTAAACTGTCCCTGCCCTGCACAGGCGCGGGATGATGAAAATCAGAGGTGTAAATAATAATCAGAGGTGTAGATGTGACTATAGCATAATTAATATGTGACACTCACATTTCTACTATGATTAAAAGACTGTCACGCATGATGAACAATCAAAAGGAGAAATAAACTACTTGGATTAATATTCTGATTTTAATTGGGTAGATGAAAGAAGCAATTAGTTTCAGATGAGTTAAGTCAGTTCTTCAAGTGAGCTTGTCCTCATTTATTAAAAATGGGGAAAGTGATGATTTATTTAAACATTACTCACTATGTTTCCTTTGTGTCTTAGTTTTTACAATTCAATACAACACAACAGTTTTTCCTCAAATTCAACTTTTGTGTTGTGTGAAGTTTTCATTAACATGTCGATATTTTGTATTTACGGTTATTTTTTCACTACTGGGGTTATAACAATAACATTATGATGGTGGTGTGTATTAAGAATAATTCATCATTTTCAATGTTTACATGACTTTAAATCCCCACGATAATTTATTATCTTTTTTTGAAAAAAGAAGTGTAAAGAACAAAAAAGTATAATGAACATTGATTTCATGTTACAGATTTACATTCTAGCGTGATACCCTCTGTTGCCAGTTTACTTTTGCATCTTGTTGAAACTAATATAATATTCATCCATTTAACATCGATACACTATAGAAGCACTGACGTCTCTTGTCCTTCAATGCCTCATGTCTAGAATGCAATGCAGCAAAACCCAACACACATTTGACAATATCATGACGACATATAGTATTGTGTGTGCTTTGTTCCTGATTTTGCAAAAGCTTCTAGAACAAATTCTTATGTTTTAGTCCCGTACATGCTGATAGACATCGGTGAAGGCCATTTGGTGTTGCAAAAAGCCACTGCAAAGACTCCAACAGGGTGTTATATTGTGACTGATGAGGTTACACAGTTAGTACTCACTTCTGTAATGCAACTATGATCAGAATACACCACACGTCTTACTATGATTATTGCTTAGCTACTTCAGATATGATCATTTTTGGATTAAGGCTGCTGCTTATGTGGCAGTTTTGGCATTCAAAGTATTTTCTCAATTGGCTTCATATTGATTTATTGTTGTCCATGTTTGCACATGCTGTTGATAAAATGGTGCAATATATCTTGAAGGAGCTTTTAAAGCAGAACGAAAACACTTTTTCATGTTAAAATACCATTTTCAATTTCATTTTAAGGAATTGTGGCTTGTTTTCAGGAAGAGTCATGTAGCAATCACAGCCATCAGCAATAAACAGCCAAGCTAACTTTGTAATCCCGTACCGGTTGTCCCTTGCGAGAACTGCTTATCATCATATCGCACATCACAGAACAAGCTCACAGAGCTACAGTTGTCATCATCATGACAGAGGTGACTAACAGACTCATGAAAATAGTGACAGAAGAGAAGAACGAGAGTGACCAAGGGGGAGATCGAACAAGAGTAAATCTACAACAATGGTGTAAAAGCAACTAAACCATTTGTGCCTATAGGAACCCTCAGAACTGAAAACTACAAAAGTGTTCACTATGAACCAATTATCATCATTTTTCATTTGGCAGATGCACCAAAATTCTAATTTTTATTTTATTCTCGACAGGCTGACCTAGCAGTATTGACTTTGGCCAATACTGATTTTCTTTTTCAGAACTGTAATCAGCTGCATACATTACCTTAATGTATGTTTAATAACAATGAAAGAAGCCAGAGGCTGCAGCCTGAGGATAAGAACAAAGCAGACCCGCTTTGTTTTTAGCCTCCTTAGGTTTGTTAGCTTCAGAACATTGAGCATGCTCAGCAGGGGAGTGCTGCTTTAAATGTTGGAAATGTTGGATTGTTTGTTGTCTCAAATGTTTTAGTTATTGTTATTCTGTGAGTTATTTTTGGCCTTGCAGGTTGTGCAAGTTACTTACCATAACATCCTCCCCAGTGACTGTATAGTCATGGTGTGTTTACTTCAACACTGCATATGATGCAAGTACTGAAAAAAAGAAAAAACATCTACCAGCCAGGATCAGCTGACATCAGCTAATCTGTAAACTGATCAGAGTCGATCAGACAACGAAATTGTCAGATTCTGCTTACCAGCCGGTGAACTGATGCATCTCCATAATTATTGTAATAATATGATATTATGTATAATATGATGTGTAAACTTGTCAGCTTGACTTATATTATACTAACCTGAATTACTCTACATTTGGGAAACACATGCTATTGAAAGATAAATTACCCCTAGACGAGGAAATTCAACAGGACAAAGACAAAGTAAATGTATTTGTGTAGCACATTTCATACAGGAAGGCAATGCAAAGTGCTTTACAAAGGCGTTGAAATAAGAAAAAGAACAACAAAAAAGACAAGAATGCAAATAAAAACCATAATAAAAATCAAAAGATTTTAGACAGGAAGGATTAAATAGAGCATAGAATAGATAAGTAAAAATAATACTGTAATAAGTGCAGCATCAAGAAAGGCATTGGAAAACGGGAGAGTTTCTGTTTTTCTTTAAAAGTGGCCAGAATTGAAACACATTCAATATCAGCAGGAAGTTTATTCCTGTGTAAAGTGCAGTAGCATAAAAGCATTTTCACCTTGTTTGGTTCCAACTTTAGCTTCTTCCAGCTGCCCCCTAAATATCTCAGAGCACTACTTGCAGTGACATCAGAAATGTATTTTGGCTCCATTCTATGTATTGATTTGTAAACTAACAGCGACACTTCATGGTCTATTCTGTAGGTAACTGGTTGGCAGTGTAAGTATCTGAGAACAGGAGTAATGAGCTCAGTTTTCCTGGTTCTTATTAGAACTCTAGCAGCATTTTGTTCTGGATGAGCTGAAGCTTTCTAATAGTCTTTTTTTCCCCTTCTAAATCTGCTCTGGACGTCAGAACTCTGACTCTTGATGTTTGTTTGAAAAGATGTTGTAGTTACAGCCTTGATGTGGCTGCTGAAGCTAAGCTCTACGTCAATTAAAACTAACACATCTGTAGTGATGCTGGGCAGCAACTTATACCCTTTCCATTTTGTTGCTGAATGTAAGTTTATTTTTGTCTTGTCCTAATTTAATTGAAGGAAACCGCGCCTTCGGTCAGCTCCAAGCACTGATAGAGGGAGTCTGATAGACCATAGTCATTTGGCGAAAGAGCCGAGGAAAACAGAGTGTCATCTGTGATAAGCAACGTTGTTATTGTGTAAGATTTGACCTAGAGGAAGCATCTAGAGGTTGAACAGCAGTAGTCCAATAATTGATCCATGAGGGACTTCACGGGTCATGGGAGTTAGCTCGGACAAACAACAAAGCTCAAAGATATGACTTGGAAAGTGGTGAGAGTGAATGTTCCAAGTCCGTGTCCCAGAACATGCACAATAGTAACAGAAGACAGAGAAGAAGAAGAAGAAATCAATAACGACAAACAGTAACCAAAACGGTTACTGTAAGGGGCTACTAGTAAAGCTGCCCATTTCAGCAATTGACGTGGTACTACTCGGCCACCAGCTACTGTTTTTTTTCTTCCCTTTTCTCTTTAAAACAATAAAGATACAAAGATACATCCATCTGTTATACACCCATTTCTTCTTTTTGAGTCATGGTGTCAGATTGTCTGTTCCAGCTGTCTACTAGCAAAAGTCAGGGGGATACCTGTCCATCACAGGGTCACACAAAAGACAAAACAATTGATCTAACATGCATGCCTTTATACTTTTGGAAGAAGCTGGAGTACCTGGAGAAAATCCATTCGGGTTTAGTGAAATCCAACTGCGTCGGTCAAAGGTCACTAAAATTAATATTGAGTAGGTGTGTAATCAGACAAAATCATTGTTGGACTAATTTTCTCTGGACTCCTCCTTAATTTGACCAGTGATGACACGTACAGCCGCATGTTATCATTTAGTCGTTGGTTGCCACGATGGTGTCCAGCAAACGATGTGGGCCTAGTAAATAATTGACACACATTCTGGGGAAGACCTGGTCTGATTAAGAGGGACGGCATTCATCCCACTTTGGACAAAGCAGCTCTCGTATCCAGTAGTCTGACCAAGTTGATTGATAGTCCTAAACTCTGACAATCCAGAGTCCAGGCCAGGAGGCAGAGTTGTGGTCCCAAACTCTTCTCTGCGTTTCAGGTAGAGCAGTCACCCACCCACTACCCGTCAGTACTGTGTGTGCAATCAATCAATAAGACCTTTCAAATTTTATAAAAATCTAAATCTAATTATGGAAAAGATATGACTCCTTCCAATTTAACTCCAATTAAAATCAGTAAACTGACTGAGGACAGAAATATGGTGATCAGATGTGGATTGTTAAACATTTGATCTCTTTCTGCTAAAGCTCTTTTGGTAAATGATTTGATCACTGATCACCTTCTCTGTCTTACAGAAACTTGGCTGCAGCAAGAAGATTATATTAGTCTGAATGAACCTTACTCATGCTTATTATCATATTTCCAGAGGCACAGGCTGAGGGGGCGGAGCAGGTGCAGTTTATAATTCTAGTTTTTCATTCAACTTTTGGTCAAAACATAGTTATGCCTCATTTAAAAACCTGGTATTAAGTCTATATATAACAGGCTCCAAGTCACCAGCACCAGTTCTCATGGCTTATTCATAATTTCTCTCTGATTTCTTAGACTTTATTTCTGATCTAGTTCTCCAGGCAGATAAGGTCATCGTAGTTGGTGATTTCAACATCCATGTGAATGTGGAGAGTGACAGCCTTAGTTCTAGTTTTACTGCTCTAGATGGCTCAACTGGATTCAGTCAACATGTGGAGGGACCCACTCACCAATGTAATCATACCCTGGACTTGGTTCTAACTGATGGAACTGAAACGGAGGATTTAACAATCTTCCCCCAAACCCAGTTCTATCTATCCATTTTTTAAAATCTGGTTCCAGTTTACCCACCATAGTGATGCCATATGCAATAAAAAGATATGTTACAGCAGAGACCTTTCTGACAGTGCTGTCATTAAGTTCAAGACGCAAATTCCTGCTCTGCTTGGACGCCTGTCTGCTATTCATGCTGCTATGGACAGCGCTGAAAGTCTGGATCCTTCATGCATTGACAGTCTTGCATTTGGCTCCACAGAGTTCCTGTGTTTAACTCTGGATTCTGTTGCTCCTCTGAAAAGGAAGGTAGTTAATCCTAGAAAGTTTGTGCCCTGCTAAAATGCAGAAATGTGGAGTCTTGAACAGAAATGTAGAAAGTTGGAAAGAAAGTGGAGCTCTACAAATTTAAAAGTATCCCATCCAGCTTGGAAAGTTAGTTTGAAAGTGAGTTTAAGTATAAAAGAGCTCTTTGGAAAGCTAGGAAAACTTATTATTCATCATTAATTAGAGATAATCAGAATAACCACAAATTTATTTTCAGCTCTCTTGCTTGAGAGTCACAGCTCCATAGTCATGCATTCCATCTCATTTAACTGCTGATGACTTTATGAACTTCTTTATCAACAAAATAGTAAATATTAGAGACCTAATTCATATTTTACAACCAACTATGGGGATTACATTAGACAGACGTTGAAATCAGCTGTACCTACTGATTCTTACTTCTCTTCTACTTCTTACACTCTCTTCTCTCTTCTCCTTTTTCAGGTGCTGTTGTGGTGATGTTGCACTCCCAGTTGCCTCCCAAATCTTCCATCTTCTGACTATTCTGGTGTTTACCTGCACCTGTCGACTGGACACCACTGTGGGATGCCCACTGGCATGGCTGACCTGCAGTCCAACCCTCCAACAACCACATATTTATATTTAGATTTTTTATACCAGATATTTGGATATTTTTGTACCTCTCCCCTCTCTGTCCTTCATACTCACTGTCCTATCTCCCTCCTCATTTCTTCCTTTACCTGGTGAGCCATCGGTAGGAGGGTCCCCCCCATAATTGAGCTGGATCCTGCTCAAGGTTTCTTCCCAAGAGGGAAGTTTTTTCTTGCCACTGTTAGTCTTTGCCATGTGCTCGGGGGTCATGCTCTGGGTTTCTCAGAAGCAAATAGACAACTTTGCTGTAAATAGACGATATATATATATAAATTAAATTGATTTGAACTGAATTAAGGAGACCAAACTCACCGTAGAAAGGTCACAGCCAGGACTTGAACCAGGTCTCTTTAATCAGCAAACTTACTGATGGAAACCTTTGTATTGTATTTGTACACTATTTACTTTGAAAAACAACACATGTTTAGATGTGTTTGAAGAGGAAGACCCATGGGAGGGACTATAGTGGTGAGCTGATAAATACATCAACTTTCCTACAGAATCAACATGTTTTTGACCCTTCTACTTGTTTCCCATTAACATAAATTTATGATCATTGTGGAAGTTGTAGTCTGTAACGCTTCCTTGATACAAATGTGATATAATGCAGCAGCACCATAATCTAAATCATCTTAAGTGACCTAAAATGTTCTGCACTTCTTTAACACATCTGTATCAATAATGAATATTGTAAACCAGCTAAAGGTGCAATGTAATATAGTAATGGTGGACTGTGTTAACATCACAGACACCTTTTAAACTCTGTAACAAACAAACTGACAGCATTGTTCAATTTCCATTGCTCACTTCACATTATGCTTGTCACATGAAGTCTTGGTTTTCAGATACTTGAGGAGAGAGAGAGAGAGAGAGAGAGAGAGAGAGAGAGAGAGAGAGAGAGAGAGAAATCCCCTCCTTGGTTAGTGTGTTTGTAGCCATCTAACACTTATTTTGTGGAGACAGTTTCAGACAGGTCATGGTTTAAACCGTTGGAGTTTCAGGAGCAGGACTGCTGCGTCCTACCTTTAAAGGATGTGTTTAATGTTGAGGAAACGGTGCACGATGTCCGGTAGTGTTGCTGTGTTATTGCACCAACTTTACTCATCAATCAGAAATCAAAGTGCTGGCAGTTGGCAACATTAAAGGGCTGCTGCTGCCGTGTCCTCTGCCAAGAGGCTTCTTTTTGCTGAGCATATTAAACCACTGCAGGTTGAAAAAAGACTCATCACTGCTCATGTGAGGAGCACCGATGCTTCTGAGCTGAGCTGAGCTGAGCTGAGCTGAGCTGTACAACGTCAGGAATTTACAGTGAGATCTCACCAAAACAAGGCACTGTTTGCAAATGTTATGCACAATGGCCATATCAGGCTATTTCCGCCCATCATTGCTAAACTTCATTGTGCATCTAGTTTATTGCTCTTGAAAAGTATTAATTTAAGGAGGGAATTTGAATTTTGCTCAAAGGCCTTCAGATGTATCTTCATTTTTATAATGTTGGTTTTCAAACTCAGAAAAATAAACTTCACAATTAGAAAAAAAAGAAAATGAAGACAAATCCAATTAATGTAATCAAAATTTTGCAGATGCCAGTTGCACGCTACATAAATAAGTAAACAAACTAACGAGTAAATAATTCAATAAAAATAGAAAAGAAACTTACTTATGCAGGCCGTGTTCTTCTCTGACCTTTTTGAGGTTTTGGATTCAGGCAAGATGTCTGTTTATCTGAACCACCGGCAGAACTTCAGCAGAGCTGGGTTTTTTTTCTCTTTACACTTAAATTCTGTCTTAGAATGTAGAGAAAATCAATCAAGCTAATGGCTATAATTCTTTGATCTGTTCCTGTAGCTGAAAATTGATAGTCACTTTAATCTGAGTGTAGTTGTTCCCATAATTGCTTGATTATGACCTTTTGGCTACCTTCTCATTACCTGCTTTTTAAGTACATGCTTGATTTAGTTAAATTGTTATATTAAGAACTGTTTAGCTATTGCACCATAGAAAGAATTGCTTAAATGTAAATGTAAAGTTTCATATTTCTTGAATGTTTCTTGAAAGAATGATGCTTTTGCAATGAGCTGAGATAGTTCTTCCTTTCTTTCCTTCCTTCTCTCTGTAATGAAAATACAATATTCTCCTTCTCTCCTGCATCATTTCCTTCCCTTCCTCTCAAAATTGAGATGGAACCACATTAAAAATCCCCATTTTGACAAAAAAATATCTGCAAAGCATCCAATTTTCATGATGTCAGTGATGAGGCCGTGTGAGATGGTACCATGTCTTAAGTGAAGTAGTTTATGCCTTTATCAGAGTATCTTAATTCCAGTGCAGAGACTGTGATTTAGTCTTTCTTGTGTGTCCCAGGACATGTTTATGGACTAATAGGCCTTTGTTAGTAGTACTCTATTTATTTAATACAATTGTAGTGTGAACAGAAGGAATAATAAACAGGCTGACTAAACATACGATTCTTCTTTTGGGCTGAGAAAACCCTGTGTAAGGACACAAAAGGGGGACGTTTCCACCGCGGAAAGTAAATTCTTTTGAAGTGGAACTAATCATCTGAGGGATGGTTCTCGTTGTCCTAACAACGCAGCTGAATTGGAATGAGCCTTCTTTTTTGTGGAAGATATGTTTTCTTTTTTTCATTCAGAACTGATGATGATAGTAGTTTCACGCCCTGTCCACCCACATTGTCTGTCCAAACGTCTTTGGAGATAAGTCTTTACTTGGAGACGCCGAACACACGGCGGGTGACTCTTGGACTGTGACGTCAGCCTTACTTCTCTGTCTCGCAGTCTTTCGCTCTTTTTAATGCCGTTAGAATGAAAAGGGAATCTCACAGTGTGAAAAGATCAAGGCTCAAAACAACCTTTATATCATAATGCTGCTTCTTAGGGTAATTTTGATTTCTGATGCTTTAAGTTTCACTGCTTTTAATAGATTGAATTGCAAATATATGGTATACTTTTAGTAATTTTTTTTTTTAATTGCTGTATTTCATTTAAACAAATACAAACATGTTAAATGTTAAAATACCTCTGGATGTTTTCCCAGTTTTGGAAGTTTTTGGGATAAAAGGTAGATAAAACAAAGTTCCTGCAATGACTGGGTGCACTTTTAAAGTTAAAGACTGGCATGTTTTCATTCATTTAAAATTAAGGGGGAAAGAAAATAATGACCAGTTCACATAAACTCACCCTTTATGTTCCATTTATAAATATTTCTTAATTAAACATGTGCAGTATAATATTAGCATCTCTATATGATGACTTATCCTTGATGTTTAAGATGAAGTGCTCTAATGAGTTCTTGCAGAGAGTCTTGTTAGATCGGAAAAGATCTGACAACGTGACGAGCTTCTGAAAGATGGTACACGTCGTTTATACGCCACGTAAGTAATTATTGATTGGAATGATAAGATCTCACAATGATTCAGTGAGACTTCCCCTTTGTCTGAAGCTTAAGGGATGTAGCTTGTGCACTCCAGCTTGCGTCTCCCCATCTGCTTCCAGGGAACTAAAAAAGTAACGTTGGCCTTCTGACCTCAGACCGAGAGAATTCCAGTCTTTTGCCGTTCTAAATCTTTGTCTTCACACAAGCTGTATAGCTTTGCCTCTCCTGAGTTATAAACTGTTGGCCTTTCTACTACTCCAATAGTCATCCAGCCGTTTTATTGTCTCAGTGGGGGTACAGGGTTCAGGCAGCTGCCATCAGCCGAGACGGAGGTGAGCTGTTTGTGTGTGTGTGTGTGTGTGTGTGTGTGTGTGTGTGTGTGTGTGTGTGTGTGTGTGTGTGGGGGGGGGGGGGGGG
>JBAMYA010000002.1:4664362-4683725 GCA_037176975.1 Arrhamphus sclerolepis | reverse complement strand
TCTATCTATCTATCTATCTATCTATCTATCTATCTATCTATCTATCTATCTATCTATCTATCTATCTATCTAGTGTGAAAAAAGGACATAAAACTGTGAGATAACTGCAAAAATACAAGCACAGCTAAATGACAGTAGGACATTTGATGCAGTCCCTGAAGTCTTGTTGTCTTTGCCAAATGAAAAGATAAATTATAATGGACTGCTTAGCCTGCTTGGAACTGGAAATAGTTTGACTGCATCTCCATGGTTGTATTGTTTATTAAAATGTTTCCACTCTTGGTTTGCTTGATGGAACACCTGATAACAGTAAATCACTATCACCATTCATTGACAGCAGAGAAGTAACTTGATTGGGTATAAAAACGACATCCTTGATAGTCAAAGAGTGGTGAAACCTAATTATGTCAAAGGTGTTTCCTTCATTTCCTAAAACCAGTTTCAAATGTCATGGATTTAAGAGTCTGCACTATTTAATTTCACTGCTATTCAATATATGATCAGTGTGTGTGTGTGTGTGTGTGTACATATGTGTGCATACGTGTGCATATGTGTGTGGACTGTAGTGTGGATGATAGACATTGTGATGTATTGAATGACTTGGTCTGTATTAAAATAACTTCACTATGATGGGGAGCAAAATGTCATATCTATTCATGAAGCCACAGTCACTGTGGCTCTCCTGAGCTTTAAAAGGCTTTAAAGGGAGTTTGCAACTCACTGTTAATCTGCTCAATGCACAAATTAAGTGTTGTGGTTCACTCTCACCACGATCAAAGAATCAGTTTTGGCTAAAACAGGCAATTTCTTTCTTTTCTTTCTTTTTCTTTCTTTTTTTTTTATTGAAAAAGCTTTAAAAAGCAGCTATGTTAGCTGCTTTGCAAAAAATGACTGACAGTTGGCAGCTATCAGGTGAGCACAGAGAACAGTTTAGCAGGCAAAAAGGCAGCTATTTTCTTCAGAATATGCTGGAGAACATGGAGAAGATCACAAATGGGGGCAAAGGTAAAGAATTTATGGATATTCTTGGCAAACAGAACCACACTTTACATGAATGCTCAACTGTAACATAGCTGCATATCCCATTCCAAAGGTAATTAACTTGTTTTTGTTGTTTCTGCTGGACTCACACTTAACAAAATGTCAGATGCAATTTGTATATCACTTTCCTGTAAAGATGTGAGCACAACATATAATTATAGACTGAAAAACACTTTATCTAACCGTGTTTTGTTAGCCATATTCTCTATAAATGTTTGTTTATTTCCAATTGTCTTAGAATTGTCTTTTTCTTGTGAGCAGCAGCCATAGTTGGTTTCCATTTTGATTTGTCAAAGATGCTGCAGAAGAGCATGCTTTTGCATTCCTTTAGAATCCTTCTTATGAAAACAAGAAATGTTTTTATGTGTAAGAATGTTGAAAAACTTGTGCCATCTCAGGTTTAGACGTGGTGTATCCTCCGCTGCACAGATTTCTCTTCTTGAGAAGTCAGCCATTTTGCACAGTGCTAGGGAAAAAAAAGAAGAAAAAAAAACAGAAAAAAAGTCTTTATATTACTAAACATTTACCTATCAGGTTTCTGTGCTGGATATGCTTTCATATGGTTTGCTTTCTCTCATTTTCAACAAATAAACATAACATAGTTCCTTGCCCCATTTTCTCCCTGAAATTCCACTGAACCCATTTTAGCTTATTTATTTATAGCGCGTTTCTGATTCAGAATCCTATGTAAAAAGAAGAAGAAGGAAAAAAAAAGAGAGCAGTCAGTATGATCACATTACTTCTGATAAAATAAAAAATAAAGCATCTCTTCATGCTTGTCTGCACCTAACCCCCTCACAAACCCATTTAATGACTGCTTGTGCCATCTGACAAGTTTATGGTGTGTAAGATATAAATACCCTCTTGAGCTCCAACATACAGATTTACTGTCAGCTTAATTTATCAGTTTTACGCTTCCTAAATACATATGTGTCCTCAGAGGTACTTCTGGATTCTGCCGCCAGGAGAAACATCAGCGTTAAGAATTGCCTTTCTACCCCGCCTGAAATAGTTAATTCACCAAAATTATTAAACAGAAATTATTTTTCATTGAACACTGTCTGGATTGGTCTTGTATCAGAGCAGAATTAGATATTCCAATACTTAGATAAAACCTTTCATTGTGTATGTCAATATGCTTAATTTAGAATTGATTTATCCACTATTTTAAAGCCATTGTCTGCATACGTTTTTATTCTCCTCTAGAGACCTTGTTGCTCATATAATTATTCTGCCCAGGAACTGTCTTCAATCTCTCTGATCGTTTGCTGATGATTTGGTTCCAGTCATGCCACCATCACACTCCACAACAGCCCGGTTAAAATCTTGTTCCGTCTGGGTTTTTTTTTAATTATTGCCAGTAAACTATTAACAAATTATGCTTATTTGATTTGGTTTAAAAAAAAATGCAGGCTCTTAAAATTTCTCATGATGCTGTAGACATTCTCAGATGGAGTAATTGCAATCACTTCTTTAATTTCACATTTACCTTTTAGAGGGTTTTGTGCGTACACACAGGTAGAGTATGACGCGACATAAATCTGTTTGTCTTCAAACAGATGGGCGCCAGACATGAATGATGAGATTAAATTTACATAATTAGCATCTTTTACAATATGCATTTGACATATGATCTGTTCACTGTTGCTCACACTAAACACCAAAGCAGTATTTAGGTAGCTATTTAATAATGAAACTCCAGGAGTTTTATGAAATTAAGGTCACACCTACACAGAAACAAGACTATCAGGTTGGTACTATTTTTAACCTCTGAATGCTTTTTCACCTCTAGGGCAAAGTGTGCACGTTTCTTCTACATTTATGAAGGTTTCCATGGAATCTCTCATTATAGAATGAATGCTTAAAGCCTTCATGCCAATTTAGCAGAAACATGCAGAGACAACACCATCACAATCTGTCAACCTATATGCTATGTACACTTGGAAGAAATCCTGGTCTGTTTGTGCCATATAGAATTATCACCTCAGAACTATATGACATTTCTGGAGAGAAAAAAAAAAAACAATTATGGCACAGACGGAGTGGGGGTGGGGTGGCATTTGTCAATGTTCTCATTGGGGTTCAAAAGTAGAATGTTAAATGCCTGTCTTTGTCTTATTCAACACATTTTATTTTTATAACTGAGAAATCTGTTCAGGGACCCCGACATTTTTTTTTTCAACTGTCAGGGTGTCATTTGTCAGGAAAAAAAAAAAAAAAGTGGAACTGAATTCCCACCCCCGGTCCTTCTGTAAGTTATGAGGTTATAGCTGTCAAAAACATGCACAGAAGAGGTGTGTTCGGGAATCACATTCAGACACTTGCCACTTCAAAAACATTCTCTTCATGGCCGTCCTGCTATGCAGGAAACACTTTGACAGAGGTCCCAACTGCCTCTTTGACACTGCCATGCCCTGTCGCTTCCTCCTGCATCAGCAACCGCTGACTTTTAAAAAGCCAAAGCTGCTGGACTTTGAGAGCATTGTCCCTCATGACTGAGACGTTAACCTTCATGGCAAGCACTTGCTCTTTAGTATCTCATTCTTCTTCCCTGCTTTCCCGGTTCCTCTTCTTCTTCTTCTTCTTCTTCTTCTTCTTTTCTCTTTCCCCTGGTTTCTCTTCACCAGCAGCCTGCACTGTGAAACCGTCAAGCCATTAGTGAGTCCCAGTACGGATAATGAAGTCACAGAGGTGGTCTAAGCCAGTGTGGCACAGGAGCGGGAGCACAGAAGGAAGGTAGATTACGATAATTACCTTTTCTGTGGGGGCACAATGAACAAAAAAAAAAAAAGTCTTACTTCCTGCAGGCCTTGATTTGAGGCTACAAAAAAAAAAAAAAAAATCAGATGAACAGTCTTTACTCAAAAAGGAATAATAGAGATACACTGAAAAATTGGCTTCATTATATTTTTATCTGATTTCTAATGATCAAAATGAGTTTTTGCTGTAATTGTTATTTCTTATTCTGTTTTTTACAGGTGCTCCACATCCCTCACATGTGTTTATTTGTTGTTCATGTAACCGTGGTTTTGGTCTCTCCCTTACACTGTAAGGATGCCTTAAATATCCACGTTCACTGAGACTTTGAAGAGCCTATGAGGTCAGGTTTTAAATTATGGTCTGAACCCACACCAGGCTTTCTCTCCCCGGCAGCTGTAAATCCATTTTCCACACAATGCATTTCAAATCAAAGCGGCATCACCATAACATGCCTTAGGAAACATTAAGCCATAGTGCGTTACTTTCATGTACGATAGCATAGCCCCTGTATGCTTTGATGTGCTCACTTTTTTAATGCTTTATTAATAATAACACGTTGGCTCCTCACATCACCACCAGCTTTTGGTGCCCCTTTCTCTCTTCCTGAGCTACACCCTTCACTCTTTCCATGCCTCAGCTGCTTCATCACTCCACAGCCCCAGAGCCTCGTCTCGGGATTGGCCTGTTTGTGTTTAGGAGGGGGATTAGAGGGAATGACATGGGGCTCGAGATGAAGAGAGTGACAAAGACCTATCAGAAGGCAGAGACTAGAGAGCACTGCAACACCATTGGTTGCTGAGGAAATCAAACACATCTTCATTTCTCCCAGTCATCCTTCTCCGAGTGCCTAGCTTTCATTTCCTCGCCCAGGGAGGAAAGAGTGAGGGGGGGGGGTCAGGTTTGGAGTTTCTGTTTGTGAGTTTAAATGTGTGTAGTCATGAGTATGTGCTCGAATGTTGTGTGTGGTAAACATAAATACACAGGGCTAAGCACGTAGACACTGATAGCACTCACCTCCTCCAAATCTGGCCAAAATACAAAGCAGCCTGCACATTTCTCATGTTGTCCAGAGTGAACACTATGAATGGAACGCTTCATTCATGTGAATGAGGCATTATGTCCTTATTTATTTCACTCTTTCAGCTTTGCCATTAGTTGTTTTGCATGAATCTGACTGGCACCAACAAGTGTCAAAGGCGACCTAGTATTTGCACTTTTTTGTTGTTGGTTTACAATTGAAATGTACTGATCATTTACTCATGCTCAAGTAGGTGTGCATGTATACTTGCACACAACTAATTTGGTTTAATATTTGGTTTTTGAGCTTTCCCTTTTATGAATCTTTATTTTTTTTTGTGTGTGTGAGGGAATATTAGGTTGTTTGTTTGTGCAGCTTATGCATCACACTTTCTTTAGTTATTCAAACCCCCCAGTTGTTTGACAGCAGTTCCCAAACCATTCATGATCTGCAGTGAATTTTTCAAGATGTATCCTATGTATACCCTCACATCAACTGCTGGTATATACAGAATATTTTAT
This sequence comes from Arrhamphus sclerolepis, assembly GCA_037176975.1. Classification (NCBI taxonomy): domain Eukaryota; kingdom Metazoa; phylum Chordata; class Actinopteri; order Beloniformes; family Hemiramphidae; genus Arrhamphus; species Arrhamphus sclerolepis. The sequence continues at coordinate 4,678,385 of JBAMYA010000002.1, read as the reverse complement.
ATCAAGATTTGACAGAATTTTGCTGTAGAATCCTTCACTAAACTAACCACAATAGAATACGCCTGAAGTGCACTGTACAACTTTGTCTGCTCACTAGGTTGCAGCCAGTTGATTTTGGCTGTCATGTGACTGGGAGTAGTGGGGCCAGGCCCCAGCCGACACTCTCCTACTCACCCATAATAGATCTGAGTTGTTTGAAAGCCCTCTGGGGGCACCTGGCTCCCCTCCCTGCCATCTCTGGCTAAGTCGATCACTAGGGCCATCTCGGTGCAGAGAGCAGGGGTCAGCTTCAAAGACCTCCTGCCCACTTCCTGCCACCCGGTGTTCTCCATCGGATGGAGAGCACATTTCCTTTCCAGTCCCTCTGTTACCCTTCTACGAACAGGTGAAGGACAGGGAGCTGGTACAGCTCCTCCCTGTGATCTCCTGCTGCCTCCTCCCCAGCCGCCCACATGCAGAGAGAGGGTGAGAGATCAGTCCCACACAAACACAACACAATCACACCACCATTTGATGTGAAAATCTGCTTTTGATTTAATTATAGCCCAAGAATGCGTATCTCTCTACCACGAAGCGATTTAACAATTTTTGGACAGAGTTACATGTTCATTTCTATGTGACACACTGAACCCCACCCCCTCCCCACCCCCCATTCTATATGACATCCATAACACTTCTACAGTTCGGTCGATGACAAAATAATCACATCAACGCCAAAACTTATTTATTGAATTTTGATCATGCTGGCATGCATATTTCCTTCCCATATTTTCACACATCAAGTTAAGAAAGGTAATGATCTACTTATAATGAAGAAATACAGTAAGTGCTTTTCTTAGCTCTCACTTTGAACATGCTAACTAAGTAATCTACCGATCTGCTCTTTCTGTATTGGCTATAGGGTTCTCATTTTTGCCTCCATCAGATATTATCTCCAAGAATACATATTAACCAGTTGAGATTTTATTTATTTATTTATTAATCTGTTTATTGAGCCTAGCCATTTCCCCCCTCTGATACATTAGCAGATCTCAGTATGTCCGCTACTTTTGTGAACAGGGATGAGAAGGAGAAAGAGGGAGAGGAAATAAAGGTCTGATGAGTTTGGCAAAGAGAGGATGGAGGCTGAGACAGATGGCATGAAGTCTGCAGCACTCTGGCGTGGCTTGCCTGGTGCTAAAATCCTCCTCTCTCACATTCCAACAAATCCTACCAGGAGGCTGGGGAGTCTGTCACACCACTCTGAGGATCCACACAACTCCTCTCACCCATGCTTCCCCACCCACCGATGCCCCCTCCCAACAGTCTCTGACCGCTCTGTATCACGTTCTACTACTTTATCCTCACGAATGTACAGGTTCAAACTTTGACTTGTCAAGAGTCTGATCGCTTGGACCCTGACAGAGCTCATAGAATAAGCAGCACCAGAAGAGTGGCCATCTGACGTATGGATGAAGAACCTGTGGGGCATGATTGAGAGAGGTGGCCTTTCAGTGTCACTGCAGTGTAAAAATCTTATTGTGTAAACACTGGGCCGCATCATGGGAGAACGACCGAACAACCCATTTATATTAGCAGAGGAGAACATAAGAAGCTTTTTGATTAGTCTCACCACAGCCTGCATCAGCCAACAGTCTTGAGTAGAACCAGTGTAATCCAATCTCAGGCCAAACACGCACCGCTCAGTTCAAGGCTTGCGGTGGTTCTTTAAATCCAAAGTGGACAGTAAGTGCCACTGTGGTTACACAAATAGCACAAAGCTACAACTTGATCACAGACTCCACTCGACGACTTCATCTCCAGATACTGTACTGCTGGATTTCCTTTGAATTTCTGAAGCATGCTTTCTTTCACCACCTCAAAGTGGCTCATCTCATGAGAACAATCTAATTTATTTTACACTGTGCTCTCTCCCCATGTCTCTTTCTCGCTGTCTTTCCGCCTGCCTTCTGTTTGTTCTAATGAATGACTTCTGAGATAACGTGCTGCTGTGAGGGGGTCACAGAGGGCTTCAGAATCACATTACTGTTAATAATAATAAAAAGAACAATCTGTGCTAAACCTCTTGGATGTTTTGCTTCCTCTCCCCATATGGACTGAATGTTTTATCTGCTATTGTTTTCAGTTTTAAGTTTGAAAGTCTATGCAATTAAAATGCACACTAAATATTGTTTTGTGTTTTTTATTTTTTCTTTAAGCATTGTCTATTTACAGAAAAAAGAGCAGTCTGATAAAAGGCATACAGCGGTGCGCCATCTGGTTTACAAAGTATGCCTCTATGCACAACATCAGGCATCTTAGCAACATAGTACAGCGTAAGAAAGTATATTCCCTACGGTACAATTTTAAGTGCACAACACATGGCAAAACCATTTAAACTGCAAAACATAGCAACAAACATTTGAGAAAGGGTTATGCAGGTGTAAAGCTTTGTTCATGTGACTTTAACTTTTAAGAGATAAAGGGATGCATTTCTCAGCTTTTCGTCCAACTGTGTAAAACAAAATTTAAAGAAGTGCCATGGAACTTGTTTTAAAACAACACAGTCTTAACATGACAACTTTTCTCATGTTTAAACAGGATCTAGGTACTGCGGTTCTAACGGGTGACACACTTATGTACTGCAATGGAAAAACTTCTACTCAAACAGCTTATAAAAGTACTCAGGAGTTAAAAACACAAACAGACTTCATCATCTGGTAGGTCCGATTTTATTTTGTTTTACAGCAGTGTTGCAGGCCATAACATCATCATATGCAGGGGATGTTTACACGGATGTGACATTCACAAGTAGATCATTTGTGACTTTCTCTCACATTGCCACCGAGACAGAGTCGCTGGCTGTCCTTCGTACGTGGCAGGGCAGCATGGTGTCTCCATGCTCCTTGGCGCTGCAGCTGTCACCCACGGATGGGAAAGTGGCAGGGTCGATGGGTTCACCGTGTGGCTCCTGGCAGCGTCTCTTCCATCCTGGCCTGGTGAAAGAGCAGGGATCGAGAGCCCAGTCTCGCAGTCCATTGATCGAGGGCCAGCCCTCCATTAGCCACCGTCAGAGCCAAAGGTCAGATAAGGCCAGCAGACGGGTCCTGCATGTGCATCCCATGGAGTGACTCATTCTCACATCCAGGGAGTGAGTCCTTGTCACTCTGGTCTTCACTGCGGCTACATAAGGATGGCCACTTCTCTTAGAATACCTGACCCCTCCCTGATGAGCTGATGCATCCTACTCCCCCCTCCTTCCCGTCCCTTTTTTTTTTTTTTTTTTTGCTTTGATGTCAGCTACATTATCCTTTATTGTTGCTTTTAGCGATATTGCTATCTATCTCCTGCCAAATTGAAAGAGCCTTCCCTTTAATTTTCCCAAACAGAAATTGCTTAATAAATGAGCAGGCCCTGATTTGCGCTGATGATCACACAGCAACACAATTGCTTCAAATTGCTCACCCAGAGATGGTGCACCACATCGCGCTCATCACTGAGTGGCAACTGCTGCCTGGTGTGGCTTACACTGATTCAGCCAGGCTGTGAAAGGGGATAATTGTGGTGCTAAATGCTGTCGAAGCTGACAGGATCCATTTCTTGACTTGTCAAGGGCAGCAGCGATAGAGTGGGTCATTCCAGGGTCTGTACACAGAGAGGCAGATGAATTTATTTGCACCAACATACATGCACACATGGGCACAACAACACACACACACACACACACAAATAGGCAGGGAGACAAAATCAGCCACGCTCCACATAAAGATGATTGTCTCTTGCTTCAGTCAGGTTGTGTTTTTTTTTCTCCAGCCATAGAGACCTCATCCTGGGAAATTGAGCAATTTCTGATTGAAAATAGTGCCGGTAATTAGAGCACTCACTATTTGTAACCACTTGGCATTGCATTAGTATGCAAAGCTGGCAGCCAGCTTATCTTGGGGAAAACGTTTGTTTCCTTAATTGCCCTCTTAGGACAAAAGTGAACGGCGTGGGTGGGGAGGGAAGAGAGTAAAATGTTAACGTGCTGCAGAAAGAATAGAGCCTGGTGTGTTGAGGGGAAGTGACTCCCTGAACAGAGGGGTTAAACTCCACTTATAGACCATGCAACACATGCATGGACACACACACACACTCTCACGGACACACGCACACGGACACAGAGGAGCAGTGGAGCTCTCATACTTCCACATATGGGTAAACACTTGCACTGGCACATGGGCATATTGAGACAGACAAAAACACAACTACGTTTAGCTCACACATTCCAGGACACACAATTTGGAACGATTAACTCCACAGATGCAGTGCTTGATATAAAATCATAAATGCAGCTATTCAGAACACTAATGAACTGCACGACCCTGACTCTGATTAAAGAATCCAAGATGGAAAGCAGGAAATATACTACTAATTAGTCCATTCATTCGATAGCCACTTTTTCTGAAATATTCAAGAGACCAGAACACTCCACACAAATTGTGTGTCATTTCATGTCATCTCTTAAATGTTGAGCTTTGACTGTATCTGCACCCTACACTTCGCAAATAAAGTTTATAAATATTATATCTGCTGTTAGGTAACTCCTACACTGCGTCTGTCATAATTCTCACAGCACCTGTCCCTTTTAAATGGGTGGCATGCAGGGATGAGTCTGATTAAATTCTTAATTTCTTTCTGGTCGTTGTGGATACGGGAACCTGAACCCTAGAAATGTTTGTTTGTAGTTCAAAAAGGTGATGCAGATGGTCCCTGCTTTTTTACTCCAGTGACTCTAGAGACATTGTACTTTGAAGTAACTGAAACCGTCTACAAGTCTCTTGATTTTTGAGCAGGACGACTAGATATTGAGATTTTTCTCCTTTTTACAAAACACAGAGGGGGTGTTACGTAATTTTGAAATATCGAGCACATGTAAAAACAAGGGACAGATTCACTTTTAACAGCCATCTGCTCTGAAAAGAATGTCACCCTACAAGAAAAGCATAAAGGCAAAATTCATTGGATTTTCTCTCTTTTTTAGAGAATAGAAATATTTTGTTTAAAAAAATGGAAAGAAATATGGAATCATACATTTACATCCAGTGTGCATGGTCTCAAATAGATATGAAGACGCAAACTTATTTCACATTGTGCAGAATCAAAGAAAGTCAGTTTGAGCTTCCCAGAAACACTGTTTCTAAACGGGGCAGAATTTTAACAAGTTCTTCGTTTCTTATCGAAATATGACGGATACAGCTTTGATAAAATAAACACGTCTTAAATGATCTTACATTTGCTCCTGAGTCAGCCGAACGAGAACTCAAGGAAAGCAAAAACAAAACACACACACACACACAAACTTCCTACATAATTTTTGAGTCGAATCCTGAACGCATCATTTCCAGCATAGAATTTCATTTCTTATTTATTTTTGGAGCCCATTTACAAACTTGTGTGCAAATGCTTTTAATATTATAGGCTTAAGAAACCCCAGATGACCTAAGCGACGAGAGAAATGGACTTTTTTTTTTAAACAAAATATTTAATTTTTTTTATCCTCCACCAGCAGCAAAATCAATAGACATGTCGATGCCACAGGTGAATGATAATGATCAGAACATCACTCTGGGCCTGCAGGTTTCTGTCGGAGTTCTTAATTGAAATCATCTTTACAGCCCGGTGATTTTATAGTTACTTTTATTTCAACAGCTGAACGATGAAATGGCCAGCATGTCAGATGGACGCTTATCTAAGGTGTCCAATTAAACCATCAGGCTTTCACATTCGTTTCAGACATCTGTTGCTTTCACGGCTATGACGCACAGAGAGAAATGAAACAACGCAAGTTTTTTTTTCTTATTTAAAAAAAAAACTCCTTTTTTGTTTACCATTCAGAAAGTAACATAAAACTCTGCTCCAAGACAAGACGTAATATTGTTATTTAGAAAAAAAAAATCACGATATAAAGTTGTTTGGTGATTATTTATTTAACCTGTATGAAGAGATAAATCATTTAATTAGCGTGGGGACTGAAACTATTATTAAAATATGCGCTAATGTTGATATTTACACTGAAATACCGCGTGCGCGCACTCCCCTGAACGCGCGGCGGGTGGCTGATGAGACCCCACTGGAGGCGTGTGGAGGTGTTCCGCGGGTCCTGATGAACGTCACAGTGCCAAAATCAATCTAATCAATAAACATTCAACTCGTGTGACTTTATTCGATGATAAACTGTCTTTGTCGCCGTCTTTGAGTCTTTGAAGTGTTTAAAACGACAGGAAGATGCTCATCAACAGGGACTCAGGCCGACTTTGCCGTTTCAGTGTTCCACCAAACAGAACTGTCACATGAATGCCGCTCAGCTTCAAAAGGAATCCCCCTTTTAGATCATATCCGCAGAGAGTTGGAGAATGTAAGACTTCCTTAACGTTGTAAGGGCCAAAATGGCTTTAGAGAGCTGAATCCGTGTCTGTGTGTACACAACCTGCCCAACAAAAGCAATAAAAAGCGAGGGCTAATCCACCTAAAGCGCACAATGCACAGGGCCCTGTTTACACGGGCTATACCCACAGAGGGCCTCTGCCTGGTTCCTGGACCCCAGACCGGCCTGAGGTACACTCTTTTTCTTCTTCTTCTTCTTTCTTTGCTCACATTTAAAAGAAAACGGAATAACAGTGGGTAAAATCTCCAGAAAGCTTAAAACAATGACTATGTTGTTGAGGAGAGCGCACGATTTCATTTATCGTCTCGTTTATTTTATGCTGTTTTCCCTCTGTTTAATAGACTTATTGTAGACTAAATCATTCTTTTAGATTTTACTCAGACAGAAAGTTTGCAGACAAATGTTTGGGGAATTTATCAGCGAGGAACTCAAATTAAGATTAAGCATTTTATTTAAATAAATCCGCTTTATGCGAAACATGACAGCTGGCGCATCTCTCAGTATAGCTATATTTCCACAAATCACACCAAAAGCTTTACCCCCCGACCTTTTTTTTTTCGTTTGTTTTCTTTTCTTTTTTTTTCTTTTTTTCCTTTTCGTTTGATGTATGCTGATTCAAGCCCAAACTTTATAAAGTGTTAAAAATAAATTAACAATGAAAAGTACTACCAAATACGCAAAATGACCAAAGATTTTGCATTTCATCCAGCTCGCCGTCAGTTTAACAATAATAATAACATGATCGGAAACTTCCAGAACAACAGAATTGTTATCATACAGTTTCACTTCGAAGTTTTGATTTATTTATTTATTTATTTTCTGTGCAGTTGTCACGAGCAAAGAAGCAGCCACAGTTTCCCTGCTATTATTATCTCAAATTCATTATCACCTATAGGCCCATGTGCTTTGTTTGGACATTTATTCAGCAAATCTATGGAGCATGTTTTTTTTTTTCTTTTTTTTCTTTTTTTCCTGCACCTATTAGACGTATTAATGTAGGGAATTGTGGAACCTGTTTTGTGTTTTCGAAAGTAATAGCTTCCCACTACCATTAAAAAATGTTAAAAAATGGCTTTTACCTTGAAAGTGATTTTATTTAATTATTTATTTTTAAACTCTGTGCAAAAATAATGATTATTGACTGTTTAGCAACTCAAGAGGTCTTTTTTTTTCAATTACTCTTTCAATATAAGCCTTAGATTTCCTCTTTAATCGACTTAGAGTCATTTATATCTTCCTCGTCTGAAGGTGTGTTCTACTGTCACCATAATTGCATTTTTTCCCAGAGGGGTGAGGTAATTACTCTGGCACAGCCAGGTAAATTCCGGTGCTAAATTGAAATATTCTGCCTTAATCCTCCCTAAATCCCGATCGCAGGACCCGGAGATGTGCACATGCTGCCGTGGAGTCATGTGGAGTTGCCGTTTCTTCTCCAGGTGAGAGTCGCGTTGCAGGGGGGCGGAGGATCTCCTCTCTCCGCCATAAGCATAAAATAAGATTACCAGATCTTTATCACGGAGCGGCCCCCCCTCACGCAACTGCGACTTCACAATTTCAGGTGCAGGCAGGGAATGTTGCATAATGAGCAGGAAGTGATCGTGGGTTGTTATGGAGATATTTTAAACTTAAATGAATGTGTCATAAATAAACTTCCCTGCATGTTTTACAAGGGTTTCATCCCTCTAACAAGAAAGCATGTGAGCTTGTTTTTGTAAATGAATCTGCAGATGTATTACTAATGCAATAGTTGATATCTTTGTTTTGGATGCTGTTTAAAGAGGAAGATGCTCCTCACCAGACACTGAAAATAACATCTTTGTTTTCTAATAAACAAGACCAAACCAAAAAAAAAGTATGATGGATCTTGACAAAAGTCGAGATTCCATGTTCTTGAATATATTCGGTCTTACAGGAGTAAACACAGGTAGAAGATTGCACATCCTACTTGTCATGGTGCTGCCTGAATTTACCTTCCCATATCTTTAATTTGTAGTCACCAGGAATAAAAGGCTGACTCTCAGCTCCCATGTCAGTCTTTGCAGGAGTGTGTGACAGAGAACAGCAGGAAGATAGCATGCTGAAATCACATCACTAGAGACCTCACATCAAAGTAGACCAAACCTCATATTGAGTGAACTTTTAAGCCAGAAAGGCTGTGTGACATCAGAGCACCTAAAATGTGACTGTCATGTTTTTTTTTTCTTCAAACTTTGCTGAACACAAGTTTAAAGACTTTAGAAGTACTTAGTGGCAAGCACTGTTCACGCGCACACACACGCACACACACTAAGATTAGCACTCTTTGTCTTTCAGCAACCTCAAAGACCAATTAGATTGAGCGATGGCTGTGACGAATTTGTCAAAAATAAGATGATAGACAACATTTTGGCAGTGAGTAAACATGACTGGGGATTTCACTCAAGCAGTCTCATTGACAAGACACTGTCAGAAAATATGTCAGCTTCTGCAGACCTGCCAGTTGACAGGAATAGAGTATGGGATTGAAAATGATCAATTCCCCAAATGCCAACAAGGCATAACAGTGCTTTATTTTATACAAAGAAAGTACTCTCTCCTTAGATGTACTGTCAACGAGTTACTTGCATGGCAACGAGTTACTTGCATGACTGTCCTGCACTGTCCCAAGATACATAAGTTTTTTTTTTTTTTTTTTTGTTTTAAGTGTCATATTTTCTCAGGATTTCAAGATTTTAACAGTGCCTTAACACAGCTTTGACCTTCCCTTATTTCTGTTTAGACACAGAAGTGGCGGGTCATGTACATGGTTTTGTTGTTTAATTTACACCAATTCAACACCTCTAGGAGTTTAGCTCGTTTTTGGCCACTCTTTCTGAAGTGAAATTCAATACTCGAAGCATTTTTCTCTTCAAAGTAGTCCCCTGTTGTGCTTTGTGACCACAATAGTGTCAATCTTAAACTCTCAGAGCTTCATCCTTGTGTCAGTTTTGAGTAGCTGTCTATACGTGGCTCCAAAAAGAGTTGAATCTGTGATGGATGGTCAGAAAACATTTTGGTGGGTTGGGGAATGGGTCAAGTGAAATTTAACCTTTTACTAGTGAAATTGTCTCCGTGAGCTTAAATGTTTGGTAATGACCCTAAACCCTGAATCTATAAGAACAAGAAAAAAGAAAAAGAAAAAAAAAAGACTGCTAGCGGTGTGAGTGAAGTTTCCAATCAGCTGTGAATGAATGATCTATAACTTCATTATTCAAAATGTATGCAGTGATTATTAAAAATAATAACAGTAAATCTAAGCATGGCTGCAAATCTTGTCTCAAACTGCACACGAGCCTTTTTGGGACTGAAATGATTACAAACATTTGTAAAAAAAAATAAATAAATAAAAATGTGGATGAAATTGGTTAGATGTAGTTTTGATAAAACTCTACCAAAAAGAAATAATTTAAAAAAAAGGAAAATCAAAAATTCATATTGATTTATGTTGAATTGCACCAGAATTGCAACTATTTTCAATTAACGGATTATCTATTGGAGCCCTAGTTCTGCACAATGAATCATTGTTACTGATACTAAGCAGTGGAGGTATTAGGCTGATGGATGAGAAAAAGTTCTTGGTGTCGTCTGAAACAACAACTATTTGAGAAGCTACAAGCTGCGTGATTGGGAATAAATAAATGGCAATGATCAAGAACATAGAGAGAGAGAGCAAGCAAGAGAGAGAGGGAGAGAGGCTATCTCAATAAACTTTGTCATTCATCCATTCAAAGTTCAGTCATATCAGAGGTGTTTTGCATAACTATGAGCCACTGCTTCTAATCCTCAAAGGGTTTTTGGCCTACTTGGTTTTGCACTGTAGTCATTCAAGGTCGCAACCCGGCAGGAAATATGGGCTGCCATAGCAACCCAAAGATGGCCTCTGAAGGCTTAGCATAATTCTCCCCTAATAGAAAAATAACAGCAGCAAATCCCATCCTTAGTAACTCGCTTATTTGACAGAGGCATGCTCCCACCTGTGAAGCACACAGTCACCAAACCAATGCACTAAGACTACGATAAGATGAAAAAGAGTCCATCTCTGGGTGGGGATGGGCAGCCTAATCTCAAGCCAAATTCTTTATTTTCTTTGAAATGAGTTTCTGACTAGCTTTGGGTTTTTGAGACTGGACAATACAAGCTTCCAAAGGAATCAGCTCTTTATGTTGTACCTATAACTTTGAAGTGCTTAAGCCATACTCCACTTTTGTCAGTAGTTAGATGGCGTATATGTGGATCAAATCAGTGATTTTTATTTTGCTTGTTTTTGTAGTCAAACCTCATGAAGTTATTTGAACCCAATGTGTTGAATGCTTGGAGTATTTGTGGATGTATATCTGATTGAATCTGAACGGTTATTGTCCTTGCAGGATGTTCTCCTGGAAGAAAACTGCTTAGTAACAGCCCTCTTGATTCTGATTGTGATCACAAAATATGTGAGAATCCTCCCCCTACTTTGTTGCCAGGTACCACAAAGATGGATCCTTGGCATTGTGTGAGTTGCATCAGGATGATGAGCACTGGGGAGAGAATAAATTACTGGTGCACTTTAGAGTGGGAGGCATGTAAGTAACAGTCGCTACAACAGTGCACTGCTCTCTACTTATGGAATCACTAATGAGGAGCTGCATCCAGCAATTCAGCAGTCGTGGTGATGGAACTAAAATCAAAGGCTTCATAAAGTCATTACTGTCAAAATTTGTCATGAAAATCAAAGAACTGCCCAGCGTGGATTTCTGTAAGAGCTATATTGTGCTTTTTTTTCACATGCAAAGACAAGAATAAAGAGGCAGTGAAAAAAAGACATTTGGGAGATGAGATGCTAGTTCTGCTGTATACCTGATCCAGCGATTTTTTTTTTTTTTTTGCTCGACAGGATTTTTGTTTATTCTCCGTGTTCAACAGCTAGAGCATCATGGTTTGACTCAGGCGCTGCATCTTCCTGTCAGTAGTCTGCTGTAGATGCCAGCCGCTCATCTGCGTTTAAAGGGTGTTTCAGCCTACTGGGATGAGCTCTGCTACCTCATCATGTCAATGGTGTTTTTCTGTTTCGTGGAGTTCAATAGCTTGGAGTTGCAATGACAGGGCAGTCCTGAAATAAATATTCTCATTTCATCAAAATGCCCTTCAGCCAGGAAAAAGTCACTTGGCTTTGGTTGCCTTTGTATTTCATCAATTCAAAAATATAAGAATCTTGAGTGACTCTCATCTACAAATTCTTATTTTAGCATGTACTTGAATTCCTAAATATCTTGTACTTGTGATTTAAGATAACCGCCAGGGTGATATATTAGTACTCTAAAAGGGCATTTTTGTCATGCAAATGAGAGTTCACAAGCTTTCTTTTCTTATCAAGTCATCTTTTTGCTGTTGGGCAAATATGCAAAATTGATATATTAATATTCTATTTCTCCTATTATATTTAATCATATCCATTACAATATATTGCAGATAAAACAACACCTCTTTGCTCTTTACTGTTTGAAATTCTACTGTTGCTACCTTTGGCTATGAAAAATTGATTTTTCTAAATTCCTGCAGCCTATCTACTGTATATCATGGAGAGCTTTATAATGGTGTCCTCACATTAAATAGGCATTGACACCAGTAATGACCATTTGAAGCGATTTCATCCCGGTGAGTGGTTGGATGAATGAAGTAATTAAATCAACCCTGTATAGAGTGTCCAACAAGAGGCCAGACTATCGTCCCTGAAGGGAATCCTGCTCAATGCCAGCCTGTAAGCCTCCTGTTTCAGTCTTACACTGAGCATCTTTCTACATCAAAGCTTGCTCAGCATCATGTCTCAAAGATCCACATCTCCAGGAAAGAATGGCCTCTGCTGAGATGTGGACACCTCTGGCCTCATTTAACGCAAATCGTCCCCTCCCCCTCTCCAGACCTGAATCCAAGGATAGAGTGGCTATCTGACAAGATCAGACAGAGATATGTGCAAACTTAAAGGCAAAAGAGTTACTGAGCATCCTACCAGGAGTCTCAAAAGGGTTCTATTAAAGCATGTTCAATATGCCAGTCAGGGCTTTTCAAAGTGCTGCACACCCTCCAGCACCAGCAAACTCAAAGGGCATCGGTGCACATTCTGCAAGAGGAATCTGGCCCCCATTAATTTAATGAGTCCAGGGTATTAGTATGCCATAGCTGGCTGTGAAGACTCCCTTTTTTAATGTTTGGTGGAGTTTTAAGTCCACCAACTTGGGAGTGACAAAAGAGAGCAGAGAACAAGGTGTGTTCATTGGATCTGAGATCAGTTTCTAGCTCTTTCCTCAGATGGCAATTTCCGGTGTTCAAATCATGTTGGTGCAGAAGAACAAGATTATGAATGAGGACTGGGACTTTTACAGTCACCTATAGAACTTAAGGATTGCATTCTGACCAAAAAAGTAGCTATTAGTGTATTGCTTATTGGTTAGACCACGCCCATTTTTGATCCACAAACAAACAGACACATAAACACCCATGAAAGCATTTAAAACCGTTCCCTGGTAGCTCCCCACTACATGTCGTGCCTCCAAGGACACATTAAACAACAATGATGTAAACAAGTACTCATAAGGTGGGAAACAATGGCAGCTCAGTTACTGCATATGAGAATAATTGACTGGGTATAACACTTGAAACACTATTAACATGACTTATTTAAAACATACTGCATATGTTGGTAGCAGGATGCTGCTCTCTAAAGCTGCAACACCTGACACAAACATATTATGTACAATAAGCTCACATTCAACTGACAGTCACCTGTAAAAGATTATAGAGATAGCAATGTTTGCCATGGCCTGACAACCAGGAAGTAGCAGCTGCTGGAGCTAATTAAAGACATAGTAACATGGTAACATAGCCCAGTGCAGGGCCACATCAAACACTGCTCTTCATGCCAGTCTGGAGTCTCATCCCTGGGATGTTGAGGCCTCTCGTGACCTGTGCTGGGAACCTGCTGGGCCCTGAGAGTTGCGGGGTGAGCTAGAGTGGGTCAGGATCACCGTGGGGTGCACCTGAACCAGACTTACCTGTGTCTCTGTATCTGCATACCAAAATGTGCCCATGTGGCTGTGAGGCACGAGTGCATGGACTCTGACCTGAACAACAAAGGAAAAGAGAGAGCCGGGTGAGAGGTCAGGAGAAGTGAGAAGGCCTAGGGAAAACACACGTAGGACATGATCAGAGGGATGCATATGGCTCTGCAGAGGTAGAACCAGATGCCCTCCAATGTCCTGATGAAATCTAAGCTCTATGTAAACAAGTGAGTTCAGTACCAATTGTGCTCTTTTAGGCACAATTTAGCAACATACTTCAATAAAAAGCCAGTAACAATGTTTATCTGGTTATCGCTTACATTTGCCAAATTACACTTTAACAACTAATTCAAACCGCAGTCTCTCAAAATAACTCTAAGCTCAATTGTAATGAGAGCTCTCGCTGAACAAAAGTACCTGAAGCCTGTTGAGGAAAGGTTGTTCCCGCCAATATTTATAGACATGTGATAAAAGAAAAAAAGATGAAAGAACAGACAGTTGACTCTCTCCAGTCAGTCTCTTTCCTCTCTAAGCCTTCATGTCAGTGTTTGGCCCTTTTTGTAAC
>JBAMYA010000002.1:4651042-4662645 GCA_037176975.1 Arrhamphus sclerolepis | reverse complement strand
TATATAGATAGATAGATAGATAGATAGATAGATAGATAGATAGATAGATAGATATAGATATATGGCTTGTTGTGACCACCAAAGAATTAACCACCAATATTAACAATATTTCCACTTTCGTATTTCTCAAGGAAAGAATCTGACTACGTTTCCATTCCAAACTAACTTTTTGTGGACTACAGCCAACAATCCATTTTGGGCATGTGGCAGCATGCATTTTCAGAACCACAAGCACCACCTGGGCACCATCAGGGCACCACCATGCCAGCTCCTCTTGTCTGTCACTTCAGACTTCAATATTGGTGCAGAGGGCAGACTTGTTAAGGGTTGAACACCCATGAATTGAGCTGTCAGAATTAGCAATGTTTCTGGTTCGTTTAAAAGGCAAAATGGGTCACGTGTTGAGGCAGCAAATGAGACCCAAGAGGGATGCTATAATTTTCATCCCTGGCTGTTCATTACTTTATGTTATCACGTTAACAAAAATATTTTCATTTTTTTTCTCCCCTTATTACCATCTGAAATAACCCGACAGTTATGAGGCTAATTGTTTAACTTAATCATGTCATATTAAGTCACATAATAGTGTTGATACTTCTGTCAATTACTCTTTAAAGTCTGACCTGACCTTTAAAAGCGATCGCATTAATCACAACTCCATGAACTCACTTTTTTTTTTTTTTTTTTTTTTCTTAATTGCCAATTTTGCCTGTATAATGACATGGAAATAAGGAAGCTCGTGTTTGTGTGCGTGGGAGTGTGTGTCTCATAAATGGTGATGTTAGATTTGTGCACTTGGCAAGCTTTTTTTTTTTTTTTCTTCGCTCCATTTGGTGACAGATTGGGTTTAAATAACATTATATCTTCACAGTTGTGACTCACAAGCCTGGGCGTTACAAAGTCAGGGTGAGGTTTAACACTACAGATGAGGAAGAAGGAGGACCAGGTCGCCTCACTTCGTCTTTTAGTTTATCACTTTCCGCTGAGCTTAATCTGGTATGCTAGGAAGCATGCCTTCGGCGCCGTTTTGCCGCCTCAATTGTTTCACTCTTTTACAACAAAACCAATTCTTTTTCGCATCTTGTCGTTCCATAGCTAGTTTGTAGTGATAGCTTGGGCAGATGGACAGATACTGAAATGGATTGAAGCTGGTCGCAACTCTGCTTAAACAATAGTAATATAGTTGATTCTTTGGAAAGAATCATTCAAGTATACTTTGAAAAGTGAAGGCACTTTGAAAATGATAGACTTCATTTCGAGAAGTCACTGCATAATGTCATCAACATATGCATCATTTCCAGTCTTTTTAAGTTTACCTCACTAAAAGAAGATATAGCTTCATATTGATTGCGACTTGGTGCATTGTGGGGTGCTAAGTAGTGCTCAGCGAAGTTGAGAACCTCGCTGCAGTTCTTGACAAGAATTGGAAAACGTGAGCTGAGGTCATGGTGGGATGCGTCTCCCCTCTGAGCTCCAGGTAGGAGGGCATGCAGGGCAAACGTTTTTAATATTGATGCTCTGAGCTCAAAAAGCTCCTCGAGCGTTAAAGTTGCTTTCAGTCTCTGAGTAAGTATACGCTACTGTCGGCACTAGCCCCCTCATCAGCCATGTTTGTTTTTGCTATGTTGTGCTATCAAAGGCTAACTGCTGTACTGAACCTCCTGGTCCTCCTTGAGAGAAAACTTCTCCTTTAAAAAGAGACCAGGAGATAATAATACTGGTTATCTACTTCATTATATGTGATTTTTCTTTTCCAAATATTTTTTTTTCACAGTTCAACAAAATATTGTGGAAATGTCAGGATACTGCTGAAGATAGTAAGGACAAAAACAAACAACAACAACAACAACAACAAAAATAGAAGATTCAGGTCGGTTGATTCCAAATTGTGTTTTCAGGTCACAGATTGACTTTAACACTCCAAAGGTAACTTCTTGCTCACTGTCAAAGCCATTTTCCTGTTTTAAAATTAAAACCTGACTGTGTGACAGATGAAGCATCAGCTGTTGTTAAGGAGCAAGTGTGTTTTAAGAAAGATTAAGTGGAGCGTGGCCTTCTGCTACAAAGCTTTGCTTACGCTCTGCCTTGCTGCACGTGCTCTGTCCTGAGCTGCGTGTGCTCAGAATGCAGAGCAAGGTAGGTGGGGCAAAGAGGAGCGATAAGGACTGTCACTGCTGCTGCAGGCGAGTACATGCCAGCAGTATGTGGAAACTAATAACAGACACACCATGGCAGGACCCTACTGACCATCACTAAGACGTGACCTTAAAAAAGCTGCAGGACGTTGGCAGTCAGCCTCCTGGTAAATACTTCTGGACAATTTCAAGTTATGAAAAAAAAATATATATATATTTTTGATTTTCTTTTTATATTGTAACTTTTCTGATATTAAGTTCTTTTTTTAATCATCACACTTTCTGACAGTATTTAGCAACAGAAACGATAGACGCTAAGAGCATCTTCATTCCCAGTGTGTTCACTTTAAAAAAAAATAAAAGATAAAAAATAAATAAAAATTGAAGGTTAGAAAATGTCCACACATCAAAATTTCTAGTCAGAGTCTTCCAAGTAGGCATTAACATGTGTGTATTGTTTATGTCATATGTCCAAATACTAACTTACGTGAAGCAGACTTTCCTTGAGCATGCAAGGCAGCATTTGGACAGTTGTGATGTGTCAAGCATTGACTGCAAAACAGGTAAACGTATAATGAAAAAAGTGTTTAACAGTAAAGTAATGGAAATAAAAGCTGTAAAAACTGTGGATATATAGCTACCCAATGCAGTTCATCTCAAAATATTTGTCATGAAGTTATTTACTCTACAAAAACATACATATGGTATTGATGAAGTTAACTGCAAAATATAATTTATATTTTAAATTTGAGATAAGTAAAATAAAAAAAAATAAAAAATACAATCCAAAAAGCAGGATTATTACTCATGTGCCCTTAAAGGTGCTTTAATTTAATGGTGTGAAATTGGAGGATTGGAGCTCCTTTGAAGAATATCCACAGAGCCCTTTTCCCTGTTTATTTCTCAACAGTGTGACTCTGACATGTCTCTTTTGTGCACTAGAATTATGGCAGGGCTAAATTAAGGTACATTTGAAGAGATACGTTGCCAGAACTTGCAGATGAATCAGTTTAGCTCAACAAAATGAAAATGAGGCCTGTTACATTTGCAGGCCTCTCACCTCTCTGAATGGTTTTATGAGGAGACACTGTCGCTGAGCTCACCTCCATCATCATCATCATCATCATTATAATCACTGCTGCATAGATAGTAAAAGTAAAAAAAAAACAAAAAAAACAAAAGTAGAGAAAAAAATCAAAACAAAGATAAAAGCCTTATCCGTTGCAAGCGCAAACTCTTTTTGTTATTTATAAATTATATTTAATTAGGCCAGTTCCATTTACAAATTTACTAATGATGTAGAATTATGATACAGAAATGTTAAATTTTTGATATATATATAGATATCTATATCTATATATATATATATATATAGATATGTACATAAATAGTTATCAGCAAACAATTAAGAATAAAAACAACAGTCAAAATTAAATTTTTCTATTTTAATTAAGTTTCATAATCGCTCATTTTCCAGTTTGTATAAAGATAATAATTTTCGGTGTTGGAGGAAAAAAAGCATTTAAATTGTGTGTAAACTTAAATCAGAAAGAGCATTCGTCTTTTATTTAGTTTGTCCTTTTTAAAGAAACAAAATGAAAAAAAAAAAAGATTTAATGAAAAATTAGATTCAACAGATTAAGATAAAATTATACTACAGGAAAAAAAAGTGAAGATTCTCATGAAAAAATAAGGTGTGAAAAAGACGATGGAAAAAAATGACAAAATTCAAAAATTGTAAGTTCTTTTCTTTAGAAACTGAAAAGATTATTATTATTATTATTACTAACAATAGTTGTCAATTAGAAGAGTTGCAAATGAACTTTATGGACCTTCATTCAGCAAACGAAGCAGTTATTCAAGAATAACTGAAAACTTTTTCAGCTAATGTGAAACAATCGGAATCTGCAAGAATAATCAGAAAATAATTATTTTCTTTATTCTTCCTACGTTTTTTTTGTTAATTTAGCTGTTTGTTGTGAAAGCCATCTGTTTCTCTGTAATTCTTCGCCATTGTTTTTACATTTGCAAAACTTAACACAGAGCATCAAAAGACAATGAAACTCATCAGCGCTGTCTTTCAAGGTTGTATCTAATTAGCTAGATTCTCTTATTTTATGTCTTTTTCATTTCTTCAAGGGAGATTGTCTTGAATGGTAAGCTCTCATCATAATCAAATCATATGCAATGATAAATAAGAATTACAGCATTTGATCTAAAACTGTGACTCATATCAGATGTTTCTCTGAGACTAAAACTTCTCTGAGTTTGCGAAATGAAAGGCCACCATCTGTTTTTTCTTTTTCTTTTTCTTTTTTTGTATGTTTGCAGAGAGGACATTGAACTGTCAGCAGAGTACCTCCTACTAATCAGGACTCTTAGACATCCTTACAACACAAATCTTTAATTCTGTACCACTCTTTTGTGATGTATTTACATTAGTAGGTCAACTGTGGTCACAGTGTGAACAATAAATATCTGCTTTTTGATGGAAATGGAGTTCATATCAGTTGTTTTATTTAAACATTTTCCTGTAATCTTCTTTTAAAATTGAATAGAGAAAATCTGATTAGAATATTGATGCAAGTTGGTTTGAAAAAAAAATAAAGAAAGAAAAACTCTGAGTTGCATATTTTTAAGCCTGTTGTTTCCTTCTCTCTCAATCTTTCTTTCCCTTTCTTTATTTCTTAATTCTAAGCATTTTTTACCATAAGACAACCAGAATGCATTCACTTCAAGGCAGCTTAAATATGATTAATGGGAAACTAAAATTGGGGGAATTGAAAAAAAAAAAAAGACCAATCTTATTCTTGAAAACTCAAAATAATCTCACATGACTTCCAAAAGTTAAGTCAATGCAGTGAGGAAAAAGGGGTATAAAAAATTTGAAGGCTTCCTTCCGTCGAACTATGAAGTTTTAAAACTAAAAAGACTCAAACAGACTTGCGTATTAAGCTGTCGCATTTTACTCATCTCAAAACTCACAATCCAAGCTAAAAATATTTATGTAGTCACTCTTCTGAAAAACTAAAAATCACTTGAAGTTAGTGCTGTTAGTTTATTTACACCATTGTTCTCTGCACTGTGCAGAATATAAAATAACCCTTTGCCAAAAAATAAAAAAATAGAAAGCTAAATCGTGTAAAGATTAAAGCTTAGTTTTAGGCTTTACTGATAGGAAACCTATGCTAAAGTGTGTCATCTGCATAATACAGTGCACAAATGAAATATAATAGATGAAAGCAACAATTTTCTATTAAAAAGAAACTGGGCAAAGTTAAAATTCAATAATTCGAGATGCTATGTACTCTAATGTCATGAAAAGTCAACCTCTTACATGATGTTTCATGCAGCAGCAACAGCATCATCTCCATCTTCCTCCTCCTCCTCCTCTGTTAGCTTAGCAACAGCAGCCATTTTGTCTTCATTACCATTGGTGGAGATGTCTTTCTCAAGTCCTACCACATTTCTTTGAGATTCTTGTCAGAAGATGGTCCCATCACATTCATTTGAATTCATTTTTGCAGGACAGAGATCTCTTAATTTGAGCCCTTAACCAAGATATCAAGTTGAAGATGTGGATTATATCAGGCGTGCGTTGTGCATGTCCTGAGCAGTGATGCTCTCATTTTCTGCTCAGAAGGTGCCAAATGTGTGTTTAGTATTAACCACATGGCTGTGACACAAAGGCACATACACCCAAGACATTCGTGTGCGTTCACATCAAGCATGAATACGCACGCGCGTATACACACACACACATGCACACACACACATACATAAATAAGATGAGTTGATCCCGTTCTTGGAGCATGCGTCAACCACCCGCTGCTCCCGCCGCCACATTACGTAGACACCCGACAACAGGATGTATAACCTAGCAGTCCAGAGGTCACTTTGGTTTGTTTACTTGACCAGAATGGATTCACAGAGGTAAAGTGGACCACCGCCATCCACAACAACTCATCCAACCAACACTTGTGCGGCTCTCAGCTATAAGGAACCTTTAAGGGTGAGTGACACAATCTGGATTTTTTTCATCCAAGTCTGTGATGGGCAGAACCTCCTTAAGACTGCTCTTTCTTAGATCTTTTTAACTCTTTGAAAATATGTAATTTATACTCATGCCATCAATTAATTATCATTCAACCAATTAGTATCTTCCTTTTCAACTTTGACAGAATAATTCACCGTAGAGCAATATATTATTAATTTAGAGTTCCACAGCAGTAGTTGGCATAAGCTATGAAAAGACCACTGTAAAACACTCCTCTCTGATTCCTTTCTGTACCTGAGATAGATTGCAACATACTGTATGTCTTTTAGATGAAAAACATCACTCCATCTTTATAGAATAGTGGCTGTAATGTGCTGCACGAATATGAATAAATGTGTTTTTACAATCAAAACAGACTTGAGTGTTATCTGTCCCCTATCTTAGATGTTTCTGGCTCAGTTGTTAATGCAGAGGCCGAATCGCCAACCCTCACTCGTGCTTGATACTAACTAGCTACTGTATTCCATTGCAAGACAAGTCTTACCCATACGCACACACAAACACTCACCTCTGTGGCCCATCATAAAAACTCTGGAGTCTCATCTGTTTCTGATAAGGTCCGAAATGTCCACGTTATTGAGACAGAGTGGTAAAAAGACTGGGAGTGAGGCCCTGAGACAAGGCTTTCTGTGTTTCCAGAGAGCTGCTCTGACCACCCCTGATAAATATAGGAGAGTAAATCCTTTTCAGGTTTGAGAGTATGACACGGGACTGCCACATAAATCGGTGCAGGCCCTGCCCGGCATAGGCTGGGAACGCCATGGGAGTGGTAGGCGGCTCTACGGTGAGGTTTTTGGGGAAGGATTATGGATTGAGACATACAGCTGGGAGGCTAAAGTTACACTTTTCATTACCACTTCGAGGGGGTCTTGGCTGCCTGGAAGCCAGTCAGATTTGTGAAGACCTCTTTCTCCCCCTGGAATGGGTGCAACACTGCAGGCACATTCTTCACCTGAGGATAATTGTTTTTGATATGGCAAGAACAATTTGGTGAAAGTCGTTGGGAAATGCTGTTTTTTCTTCTTTTTTTGCCAGAGGAAGAATGAAATGAAAAAAAAAAAAAAGAAGAAGGTATTGTGAAAAAGTCCTCATTCACCAAAAGACCAGAGTAAAGAGAGTGCAGTATGCCCCCTTCTGGCTCTTTTCTTCTCTCCCTCTTTTCTTCTTTTTTTTTTTTCCTCTGGTGTCTGGAGATGTGAAGAAATGTCTTTTGATCAGCTCTGACAGAGCCTGGGCCATGTGAAGAGGGTGGCTGGCAGGACTCTGCCAATCCAAGCAAGGCAAAAATGTTCCTAATAAGAGCAATAACTAACGAGTACTGAGTGTCTGTCTGATCAGCATTCTGGGTACAATTTGTGCCAGCAAACCCAATATTTTCTGACGTGTACCCAACTCGCCTCAGTCTTTAGACTGATTGCCAGGTCAGTGCATTTCACCTGCGCAGTCCCATATGCTCTCCAATGCTGTATTGATCTGAATTTTAGGCACCTTGTGGGACCATTTCAGAGTGGGATTTCTAGTTCTAATTTTGCTCATATTAGATAAAGTCACTGTTTGGAATTCACAATATGCGACACAATATGTGGCTTAAAATTCTTAGGGCTTGAAAAATAAAGTGCAAGGTTGCCAATTTGTCTCACTTTTGTCATACAACATCAACTTGGGTTATTTCCATAACTGACAGTTCCATTGTACGTGCAGGTTTGAAGTGGTCACATATCAAAGGGCTCTGTCTCTGCAGGGTGGATTCTCTGGTACTCTATACGACACAACAAGGAGATAGTTACCTCTCACAGCTTCTCAATGCAGGCCAAATAAACACATCACCTCCACTGCAGGGGGAGGAGGACAACAGCACAGCTGCCAACTCTCTTTCTTTATCCTAGCATACAGCAACACCAGCCAGTTCTACAGTGCTGCTGGGCATCCCAGGCAGGAACAGGTGCTCTGTTGGTGGAGTTGGGCCTGGTCTTGGGCTTGTCTCTAGATTTTTGCTAAGTATTGGATGCGTGAGGGCTGGTGAGGACAGGCTGGATAGACTTTAATGGTGTGTTGATGAGTCCCAGGCTCAACGCTGGTAATTATGGCGGGGAGAAAGTGATTAGGCAGAGCTGAGCAACCCGACGAGGGGGACGGGCCCACGCCCAGCGGGGAGAGCAGATCTGCCACTGGAGGGACCAATCAAGTGTGAAGCAGAGCGCAGACCTTGGGCCTTGGTTCAGTGGGAAAAGCCTTGGCCACTGGTTCAGAGCGCTGCAACTTTCACGGATTAGTAGAGAGACTATTCTGAAGACTGAAAGGGGGAACACAGCACGGAGGCAGCATCAATGCATGTGTGTAAGCACACAAACGCACAGTCACACAGTCTCTCTTTCTTTCACCCTCGCCCTTGCACACACAAAACCCACCAACAGCTGGGAGGAGGGCTACAGCCATTGCCATATTACCATAGCAATAGCATATCTCACATTTGAGCCTAAATGAAGACACTTTGGGCTGAAAACGAGATATTTATTCTTTCAGTTAATGGAAGCATTTTAATAGTTTCACTCTAGGCCTCTAGAACACTTCCCCCTGACTGAGTAAATGAGCTGCAATTGGAGGTGCTTAGTGCATCAGACAAGCATTTTGTCATTTTGCAAATTACAGGATATCAACACTGCAAATTTAACTTCTGCTGTTATGTGGCAAAAGGTCCTACATATGCGTTAGAGACTTTGAAATTTTTGTTAATCTCCACCATTTCCCTTCATCTCAGGCGGAAAGCTTTAGGACACATTTAAAGAAGTGGCTCTTTTGACTGTTTCCACTGTTCAGTGCCTTTGAGGAATACATTTATATTTTATATATTTTATTTTACATAAAATCTTGAAAAAAAGAAAGGGGAATGCAGTTTCTTATAATAGTACACGGTGCTGGTTCAAAATAAGAATGAATTTCCATTGGCCCCTAATGTTAAATAAATAAATAGAGAAAGAAATAAAGAAATAAACTTTACATGAGAATTAAAGATTGCTTTATTTCCAGCCCAGTAAAACAAAAAACAACAGTTATATTAAACTACAAATTTATTTTCCTTTCTTTTTTGAGTGACAGGTGGGTTTTACTCTGCTGGTGTAAAATGTCCAGCTGTCATCACATTAGCTATTTAGCCCTTTTGGTAAATTTTGAATTCAGAATAAATTTGCACATAAATCGCCTCCCTAATAAAAACCTGCATAGCACTCAGACTTGATCATAACAAGATGTGTACGTTCATGAAAGCCAATCAATCATAGATTGGCACTATGCTTCCCACCAGAAATCCCGAAATCCCCAGCCAGGACCTACTACATAAGAAGGTGTAAAGGTTCGTGCTCATCTTCCATCTCTACCTGACCTGTGGCACATGTTGCATTTTAAATAAGAGAGAGAGCGTAATAAAGATTTTTGAAACATGTGTGAAGAGTAATTTCAAGTGAGGTGGTACAAGGAAAAATATTTTTGCCATGTTAGAAGGCTACAGGTGTGACAGGGACCAGCAAAGCCTAGCCAGGCCATGTACATGCACACATAAGGTGGATGTAAAAGTAAATGCACGAGACTTCTTTTTTCAGGAATCATATCTGGTTACCTGATACCACGACATGCGTCCACAGAAGTCAACAGCAAACTTCAAAGGTAAGCTTATACTTGTTTATACTGTTTTTTCATATATATGACATTATGTATTGTGGAAGTGAGGGGATGTATTTTAGGACAAAATTTGAGAAAGAATGGGTCAGAACAAAATTCATAGTCTATTGTAGTCTTTGTGTTCAATTAATTAAATTAAATTTTATTCATATACCATCTATTACAGCACAAGTTGTCTCTAGGCGCTTCTCAGAAATCCAGAGCATATTATTAGAAATCCATAATATATTGTACTTATATATTGTATCATAGTTAGAGACTGCTACAACTGGGTCTGGCTTAGAAGGGTTTGGGATTGACCAGAGCTCTAGCAGGCTGCAGTCTTCCAATCAGATGGCAACAGCCCTCGTTTTTGATAATATTTGGGTCGCAACATCTGAAATGGTGGTAGACGGATGGACTCACTCAGTATAAGGTAGGACTGTTAGCATCATTGATAAGCACAAGATAAGCGAAGCTGAGCCAAAATATCTAGTTTGTGCTGACTTAAATAAGGTGGGGATTTCCCAACCAGTTGTCATGTATGTTTGTTTCACCCTTTTCCTCACTTTGGGATTAACCTGTGGTTAATTTATCAGCTAAGAATCAGCTTTGCTAGGACAGGCTTGTCCACTTCCTATCATACAGTGAATGAAATAGCTACTTTGCTTATTTTCAACTTTTTTTAATTTCCCTCTGGGACTTTATCAAATACTTGAATTAGAAAAGAAAATCCTTGTACACTTTTTAGTCTTGTGTGTGAGACTCACTTCCTGGATTTTGGAAAACTTGTATGTTTTTTCTACTGTGGGAAGTTTAGAAAGTAAAGATAACGTCTTACATTCATCTCCACATGTTAGTTCTTGAAACCAGTCCAGAATGTGGGAATGGTAGGCAAAAATATCTTCCATCGATCTGCTTTGAGGAATTTAATAATTGGCTTTCAGTGGAGAAGTTTCTTTATTTTATTGGATTCACATGTCTTTGGGAGCAAAACTGCAGAAGCTGCTCATGAGACTGTAATGAATTTTAATAAACATGCTTTTTCACTACCTGTAATCTTTGTCTCAGAAGAATCTTTTTGAACAAAGCTGAATATTTCTCCATGACCCTATCAGGCTGTTGATGTTAAATATGTTGTGCTATTATTAGTAGCAAGGTGGTTAATGTCATAAAGCCCAAGATAAGACTTTATTGTCATCGTACTCATCGTACTCAAAATTATGTTATAATAACTTGTTCTAAAATGTTCATATAAAATGTGGCTTCTAGCTCTCTCTGGAATAGAGGCTAGATCAGTCTGAGTTCAGTCTTCAACTTAATTCTCATATTTGGTGGAAAATTACCAAAATCCCCTTGTTACTCTAGAAGTGGCCATGAATTGCATGGATGAATATATACACATCTATAATTGAAAAGGACAGTTTTTCTATGGTGTTTGTGTGCCTACAAATCCACATATGCAAATAATTATGTTCACTGTGATCATGTAAAAGGGATAAAAGGTTTCATGACTTGGCGTCTGAGCTTAACATTTCAGCTATTCCAGTGGCCTGAATACACAATAATGTTCTGTTGTTGGAAAGTGAAAAAAAAAACACAACAGCTAAACTACTTTTGATCTTGTTTTTTTCTTTTTTTAGGAGCTCTACTCTGACACACATGTGAAGAAGATCCCTATTTTTTGTTTTTCTTGTCTAAATCTTGCTCTCATTACTGACTGGGCTTACATGCATGCTCTTTACATGCATGTGCGT
>JBAMYA010000002.1:4637186-4650942 GCA_037176975.1 Arrhamphus sclerolepis | reverse complement strand
CATATATGTGTGTGTATATATACACACATATATATAAAGTGAAATGAAATTTCAGCAATAACTCAAACTCTGTCACAAAACAAAGCTCATCTGGCTTTTGCCTCCATTGTTAAAGAGAAAATTTGAGATTTTTATTTTGCATGCCTTAAGGTTTCATACTGAGCTTTTTTCTACTACTCTTTTAGCCCCGTCTTGTCCTCATTTTGAGAAGAGAATAAACATGTAAATGGTGACACGGGTTTGTTTTTAGATAGAGTTGGGTGGGGTATGAGAGCTCAACTTCTGTTCTATTCTATTTAATGGTATGTCTTCCCCAGACAGCCTGTGTATGTGTGTGTCTTTGAGTGTGTGTGTGTGTGAGCGAGCGCTTGTGTCAGTGTTTGTATGTGCATGTGATTTGGGATTCTTTGAGATGAAGAGTGCATGCCTGTATCCAGGGGCCTCCCCCCACCTCAGTCCCCCATTCTGTGCTTGCTTTGGATACTATCATCATCCAAAGCATCTCCCTCTCTCATGACACATATATACACACTTTCTCTTGGTTTTGCTGTGCATTGCTCGTCATGCTTCCACTTTGAAGTCATAGCTTTCTCTTTCCTTTTTTTTTTTGTCTCTGTATAGCTTTGATGCACTAACATTCTGTGAATAGTTCTTCTAATGCCTGCCTCTCTTACTCTTCCTACTCTGCCTGTG
Source organism: Arrhamphus sclerolepis (assembly GCA_037176975.1). Classification (NCBI taxonomy): domain Eukaryota; kingdom Metazoa; phylum Chordata; class Actinopteri; order Beloniformes; family Hemiramphidae; genus Arrhamphus; species Arrhamphus sclerolepis. The sequence continues at coordinate 4,650,249 of JBAMYA010000002.1, read as the reverse complement.
TAGCAACGGTGAGTCTCTTCCCTTTGAAACAACGTCCATAAATTACAACTTGTCAAGTGTCATTTTCCTTGTTTACAGCCATTTTGGGCTCCCACTCCCCCATGTTCTGCTCTTGTGTTTCTCATTTAATTGCACCAATAATGTTGGTGGTGCTCGCCAACTCTGCACATGTAGCTTGTAGCCACTAAGGGGGTGCGGAAACTATTAAAATATTTTCCAGGCTTTACGAGTTTTATGTGTGTAATTTGTGTGGATATATCCCACTGTGTTGCCACCAACTAGGAGAACAGAATGAGATTGTGGTAAGGCCTGTGCTACAATAGTGAGAGGCAGTCAGAAAGAGACTGAGGGAACTGGCTGAAGGGTAAGAGGAGGCGTCAGAAAAGAAGAGAGGGAGGGAGAAAGACAAAAAGAGGGAGAGTCAAGTCTGTACAGGAAATCTGCTCTAAGTGTTCCTAAAGAGCTCGTGTTTTTCCACCCCTACACAAACAGCATAATTTATTGCATGTCTGTTGAAGTCGGCAGCCCTTTATAACCCCACAATAATTTCCCATATGTTCCATATATCACCACAGAGAGAGGGTGAAGGAGAGCAGGAGGGTGGAGAGGAAAATAAAAAGACTGAGGTAGCAGATATGTTCAAGAGTCTACATAGACACACACTCTCTCTCACACACACACCACACGTATACGTGCACAGGAGACATGGCCAGCTGCAGCTGGGACGCTACCCTCATCTTAATCAGCCCCATATTGATATATGGATGTATGTGTTATTCCCTGTACATCACTATACCTGTGGGTGGCCTATGAAATATTAAACACTCTTGTTCATGTTGTTTATTTTCATCATTAGGGGGTGGGGGGTGGGGGTCCTTGATAATAGAAAATCTCTTTTTTTTCTAGAAATGCAGCAGGGAGTACCTTGCAAAGGACTGGCATGACTTCCACACCTCCTGCAGAACCACGAGCTCGTGCACCACGAGCAGGTAGGTAAGTATTTAAGAAAGAAAACTTATGTTAGCGCCAGAAAATGAACAATTAAAAAAAATTTTTTTTTTTGGTTGATTTCCTCTTTTTTTTAAACCCAGTTTAAGCAATAGACAATAAGAGGACCTTAATTTACACTCATCCAACTTCTATAAGCATTTCACAAAAATCTCTCTGTACATGGTGGTATATTGTTCATGTACAAATCTTCCTTGAAACCACGTTTTACATTACAGGAAACATTACTGTGTATATGACTATATTATCAGTTTTATTTATTATCAGTATATTAGCAGTTAGATTTATGTGGTGTCTATATAGAAGGAAAAAAATACATTCACAGTGTAAATATGCATCTTAAAAACGGTGATCAGAAATCAAACTAATGTTAACTGAACGTACAGTATGCCTGAAATTCTTTTAATTATCCACATTTCTGCTATTTCTCATGACAAATCGCACGTCTGCAAACAATGGCGAACGGTGGTTCATGTGAATTGTTTTTGACAACTTCTATCATATTTTCAGCAGTGATGACATCATATACTGTAAATATGAACTTGACTCTCATCAGATTAATGAAGAAACAGGCCGCCCCCTGTTGGTCTGGGTTATGCAGCCAAGGCCAGGTTCGGCATCTGGAGGTGGGGGTTGGCATGTGGGGAGTAAGATTGGGGTGCTAGATAGTTGATTGATCCCCAGCTGCAGGTGGCCGAGCAGGAGAAGGCTCCGAAAACCTGATCTGCCTACCAAGCAAACTGCATACACTCGTTCACATCACAAACTAAACAGCACTTATGGAAGGAGCAGATACTCTGGCAATCATCAGATAAGGCTGATGTACTGATTCGAGAAAATTGTTTGGAGTATGTCAGTTGGATTCGGTCCCTGATCCTTCAACTAAGTCCTCCATAATTTGGTGATAACAAAGAAGTCTGTGAGGAACAGGCCAGAAGAAGTCACATCCATGATGCTGCAACTGAGTTGACGACTTTTTGTAAAGGGGGCTCAAATCCATTTCAACGAACAGTTTTTATTTCTTCATTATTTGGGCAAATGATGGTCTTAAGCTTAGTCTCTGATTCATGGTGAACAGCAAAGCTCTCTTCTGTTTGCAAATGTACAATTAAAGGCTCGGAAAATATCCCTTTTCAAATAACAGATGTGATGACATTGTGATTTTAGATTGCGCTTCCCGTTTTACAGGCTAAAGTAAAACACAGTCATAAAAAGATGGCAGTATGGTTGCTTGTACACATGAGATACTTATTCAAGTAACAAAGCTGTTTAAGTGATTTCTTTCCATGTATCCACAAATGAGTGAATCATCAAGTTATCCAGTGAACACTGCAACTCCCCTGCAACTGCTTATTCATAAAGAAATAGGTTAAGCCTTGATGTTTAAATCAGAGGCAGAGTGTAAATCTCATTAAATCCTCTCATGCCTGTTAAGACAAAAGGGTCTTGTTTGGGAACATGCATTTGAGATCATAGTTTGCAATGGAAGATGATACATTTGAATCCCTATAAGGCAGAATGGTGAACAGTGGTGATGAATGCTAAGCCAAAGAGAGAACACAGGAGAAAGGGAGAGTTAGACAAGATGAATGAGTATTTTACTTCAAAGTTTACCTACCCTGAGAGCTCTGGCAGCTCTGGAGACATACAAGTTAGCTCAAACTGGGGGAACGATTTGGTGCTTGGGTCCCTGGGGATGGAAATTGCCTGGACACGGGGTTCACTCAATGGCAGATCAATATCTCAGCAATATCAATCTGCCTCCCTCCTCACACTGTCTGAGGAAGAAACAACATGACATGAAATTTAATTTTGTGTTGCTCTATGAGCAAATGATTGAAGGTTATCTTTGGCTGAACGGGATTCACTAAGAAATTTAAACTAATGTATCTCACGCCTAATGACTAAAAGTTTAAACAGGTCCTGTAGTGAAAAACACAGATTAGTCTTTCATATTGCCATATCTAAATTCAGCTCTGCTGCCGTTCAGCTGCAACACTTTGTTATTATAGCTTATGCACTGAGGACCAGGCGGTAAAAGGTAGATTTACTGCCTCTTCAGAATAGAACAAACAGGCTCTGTTTGCCCTTTCAAACTGTCACACAGAGAAATTATCATCTCTTGCATGCAGCAGTGAAGAACTGATATGTAAGCAGTGATGAGTCCAGCACGTTACAGCTGAGGCTACCAATCTGGCTCGCCACTGCTTATAGGAATATAAAGAGGACAAAATTGGATCCCGCGTGAAACCATTCCTGCTCGCTAGATACTTGATGAAAGCCATTTCCTCGGAAATCTATATTAATTCCCCCAAAGACTGCATGAACATGAGGGGAAAAATATGTTGCAGGGGCTTGAAATTATTCAGACTGCAACTGCCACTTGTGAGATGAGAGCTTTTTCTTTTTCCACTCCTCCTTATTCCTGTAACAAACAAAGACACAGAATAAGGGGGAAATCATGTCATTGATTAGATGAAATGAGTAAGATGTCAAGGACTTCTCTTCTTTGCCAGATAGGCCTTCGAAAAACTCTTCCTGCTGAATGAACTCTCATGAATAGGCTGCAGCATTCACTCACTATCCTATGCAAACAAGTTGTCCAAGTACCACATTGTTTCAAAAGACCTTGTGACACACAAAAAAGCAGGCAATGTCTTGGACACACATGCTATCCCAGACTCATTCACACCCAGGCTAAACGTTTAGCCACCCTGGCTAATTAACTGCTGTGAAAGAGCGTGCATCAAAGGGAGGCGGAATTTGGAGGCTCTCTGACCAACCCTCAGGTCCAGAGGTCAGCTTTCTCCAAGACAGAAGTTTGGATGTCCTGGCCCTGGACCTCTGGACGTTCACCCTTAACCCCTGCTGGAGTATATCAAAGCTCCAGCAGCAGAGGGCTGCACAGATGTTCCCCCAACAATAACAGGAGGACATCAAAGACCTAGTTGGAAAAAGACGTGACGAAAAAAAAGAAAAAAAAAACAAAAAAAACAAAAGCACGCCAATATCACATTCTCTCTTATTCTGCAGATATTCCAAAAGATGAATATAATTAATCTCTCCAGGTTGTCATGGGTCTAAAGGGCCCTTGCTGTGCTGCAGCCTCCTTGGGGCACTTGAGGAGAATTATGTGATTAAACAGACCTGTGAATTCTGGACACAGGCGGGTAGAAGAAAGCTTCAGTTCTCTTCATAATGCCCCTAATGAAGTGGCTGGTGGCTCCGTCATCCCTGGCTGGGCCTTGTGCAGCCTGTTCACAGTCTGTCTAATGACAGAGCGGGGGCTGCAGAGCGCACCAGTGCTTCCCAATGAGCCACAAAGGGAGATCACAGGCTCCATTGTGGCTAGGCACAGGAGCTTAGCACTCATCAGACCCAATAAACCTGTCTCTAGTCAGGCAAGGACACATCCATCCGCCGCCGGCCAAGAGCCCCACACAGCACACTCCTTCAGCCGTCAGTCATGCTGTCTATCATTATGACATCAGACAGTCATGGCCTTATCACCCACTGAAATACAACTCTAAGCTGTTTATATTTACATGTTGACTTGGGAATAACAGGCTTTTATTTCTCTCTGGGCCACTGGTGTTGTCAGATAATGTATGGATATGTATCTGCATTGCACTGTGTGTTTACTTGCCTGCCCTTTTGCCTCCATTTTAAACAGGGCCGCTCCACTTGGCCCACGATGCCTCCTGGAGCTCCTGCCAAACGTATGCAAATGAATATGTCCACAATGGCGCTCACAGCTGCACGCAGTCAGCCAAAGACAGAGGACAAGGCGGCCATCCCTTTCATCTATAACCCCTGATCCCCTCTCAGTGACACGTCATGTTCACCCCAACGCTGTTGCCCGCCAAAGAACCATGTCGCCTCCCAGCCCAGAAACTCGCTCCCTACAGCTTTTCTCCATACACACAGATGAGCCTTTGGCCTGGTTCTTAGGAGCACCAGTGTCCAGAATCCGCTCAAACATTGCATCAGGGTTATCATACTTCAACCCAGCCAATGGCTCTTGAACCTTTGTTGGGGCAAAGTGAAAAAGGAAATGCGGGGAAAAGTAAACAACTTGTGCCTTTTTCTTTTTCTTCCACAGCTCTTGAAGAGGCTTTCATGTGTTGTCATTATTTAGGATAAAATTGCTGTGCAGAGCACACAAGAGCTGAGGGAGGGAGGAGGGAGGAGGAGGGTCATCTAAAAAGAGTGGGGGTAAAGAACCTGATTGCTTTAATCTCAGTGCTCACGGCACACCCCTTTTCATACAGCTCTTTGGCCAAGTGATTCAGACCCAGGCCCCAGTGTTCTGCGACCCACTATTGTTCTCAGATGAAAATCAATTCCCTTGAAGACCCTCCTTAATCCCGTTTTTGGCATCAACAATGGCCACTTGTGCACGGCCCTGATAGACTAAGAGCTGGGATGATGCGGCTGTCTGCTCTGATTCCAGCCCATTCAGGTAATGGTGGCCCGCATCACTTTGTAGTTCCAAGCGCAGGACTCGACAGGAAGACGTTTGCGATCATAATTTCCTGCAGCGCAGAGGCCTGGGCACCCTGCACACCCACAAGACTTTTAATTAGGGCAGACAACCACAGAGATTAGAGATCAGCCTGTAACAATGACTGTCCCTTTGAACGGGCCTCATCCTCTGTCCCCACTGAGCCCATATGGAGAGCATAGTGCCATGATCACGCTAATAACGATCACCTCCGCAATAGCACTCAGCAGTGGTCTCCACCGTGGACCACATATTCTGCTGATTTGCGTTGCTCTGTTTTTAAATGTATTTACTCAAACAACATGTCAGGATAGTGATCCGAACTTTAATTTGGATAAAATTGTCATAGGAAACCCATTAAAATGTTTTTTTTTGTTTTTTTTAAATCCTGATTTTCAAAGGAGAATCTGTTTCTTCAGAGCTGCTTTGGGTTGGTTTCAGCTAAGCTCGTCTGTATGTTGCTGTATGTACAGCAGTTGACTCCTGTATTGTCTTGTTTGGCCTGTGAAATATTAATTTTCTAGAACTTCTGATGTCTGATCTTTTTTTTTTTTTTTTATTGGATTCGTACATCAAACCAGTTCAGTTTCCATGATTGCTGGACTCCATATAAGCTTTAATACAGCTTTCCTCTAACTCATCAATGACCAACAAGGAGGGCAACAGAGAGAAGAAACGCAGCCACAATCCCCCTTAATTACAGTCAGCGCTATATCTAAAAATCCTGACGAGGGATACAAAGACCTAAATCTACAGAGGAGATTTCATTAGTTGTTCTCCTCACCTTTTCTGTATTTGGCAAAGAAAAGGAACAAAGGAGGAACCCTACTGATTGTGAAGCAGCAGAACAGTGAAACAACAGGACACAACTGATCGCTCATGCATGGCTGGGATTAGGATAAAAGTAGAAAGAGCATGAAGAAGAAAGCACACAACAAAAGGAACAGGGGACTGACAAACTTTTTTTCTTTTTCTTTTGTGGTGAAAAGGATGGAATGAAAGGTTTGGTCATATGAAAAGATAGAGAGAGAACGATTACCAAAAAGAGGCGGTGCTTTTCAGCCTCCGTACGCCTCCACTCTCACTCTTTTTAACCAGCGACATGAAAGATGGGGCTCAAGTCTCTGGTGACCATCATGACACAAACATACCAGATAAAAATGAATTGTTTATGACGACATTAGTATTAATTCATTCATTATTTGTTTTAAAGGCAAGTCGGTGCTGCGCCAGCCATCTTCAATGTGAATTTCTAAGAGCACGAAAAAAAATGGAACATTGCGATTTTCATTGACCAACTGGCTTGTGAAAGTTGTTCATTACACACCAACTAACAAGACAGCAGCCTTTTCAGCCCCTGCCTTCACTAAGTGGAGATCATCCAACAATGCTTTGAGTGCCTCCCCTGCCTTTGGACTCAGTTCAAATTGTATTCTATTCCTTATTTATCTCCCTCAACAAAAACGGAGGGGAAGGCAAGTGATTAGAATTCCTGTCTTTGACTTCTCCTTATTTAAGGGGGCATTTGTGAATGTGGGGAGGTGATGGCTACGCCTCTATTTCAGCTGGCTCCTTTTAAGTGGTGCACCACTAGTCAGCTCTTAGTTTTGGCCAAGGATGAGTGGAGGGTGGGGGGTGTGTGGGGGGTGGGGTGGTAGTTAACTTGTCTGGAGGTCAATGAGGTCACGGTGTGAGTGTGAAAAAAAGCACAAGTTTCCTCTATATAGAGATTTTACAGCTATTGTGCAAACATAAGTGAAGACTAGCTCACAACCAAAAACCTTGTTTGTGATTCACTCATGGTGATGTTAAAATGTACTGTACTGTAATGCCTTAACCTTTGATCTTACTTTTTTTTCTTGTATCATGTGAATGGCATTTGGCTTTTTTTTAAATCATGACACTGATCATTTTATGGGAGAATAAAATTATCTGTTAACATGCAAGTAACAGTGTGTGTAATCTGAAAACTGGTGAAATAAGAGCCTCCACCCCCCACCCCCTTTTTTTCTTTTTAAGATCTGATCATATAATTATTCAGTATGTCCTTTTTTTTTTTTTTAAACTAAGAGTTCTCACCTACTTCTGCCAAGGGGGCATAAAACAAAATTGTAATTTACTCATGCTTTCAGGGCTTTTTTTTAAATTTTATTTCAATTTTTTTTCTCTACCAAAATAAAAGTTTAAAATAAGCGGTAATCCCTTGCTCTATCACAGATTAAGGCATGACAGAAGGGACTATCTTATTATTCGCTGTCTGAAGAAATAAGTAACAGAATAACATTGTTGTGTTCCCTAATGTCATTCCCAGAAACATGAGAGACAGCACTAAAATGTTCGATGTGCAGACTGAAAAGCAGAAAAGTAAAAAAGAAAAGAAAAAGAAGGAAAATTAGGTAGCTCTGGACCTCTACAATAAATGCTACACACAATTTACATAAAATTAGCAACGACCAAATTGATAAACATATTGTGTGAAAAAGTCTCCATGACCGATAAAAAAACGAAAAGCACATTTTGAATTAAAATAATGTGACTGCCGTCTGAGGCACATTTTCACAAACATGTTTCAATGGCTTGGATTTGGATTGTTCATGAAGATAATACTGGCCCTGCATATTTGTCTGGTCACACACCATATGTTATATGCTTAGGGTGTATGTGTCATACACTCTATTTACTTATAAACATTACTTATAAACATTTAATGAGATTTATGATCATAATAGACAAAAATATTCACACCACCAAAGGAACTAGTGCGGAAACCTCAAAATACCACCATCGTTCTATTTTCATACCTGCTTCACTGTATTATATACTGTTCAGGAACACAGGTGGAGACTTTCCAGACTGTCACTGGGCGAGAAGTTGGGCCCACCTGGACTGGTCAGATATCCATCCCAGCACCACATGCAATCACACTTTCACCTTCAGTTAATTTAGCATCACCTGTCAACCTAATTGAGTTGGTTTTGGACAGTTGGAGGGAATTTGAGGTTTCAGAGGAAAACCACGCAGGCATAGAGAGAACAGATAAACTCCGTACCGAAAGGAGCCTGCTTTAAATCTCACCTTATACCTTAAGATCCAGTACAGCTTAAATGAACTCGATACGTTTAAATCAGGTGAATGAAAATAGACTGACTAACAAACTCTGCATGCACCAGTAAAATAAACCTACAATTTAAAAGCAGTCTTTGTATTTAAAAAATACATCTTAACACTCCAAAAACCACCTTTACATAATATTTTTGTCAGCTCGCCGTACTATAAAATATAAGTTCCTCTTTAATTTTTTTCTAATTTGCATTTCTGCAAAAGTAAAATAAGCAACTGAATTATGCAATATCAATAATCTACTCAGCAAAATGTTATTTGTATTTTTCCAGTTGTACATCAGTAATTCATAGTTCAAGAAAAAAAAAGAAAAAAGAAAAAAAATGTTAATTTTGGACGACATTAAAATACAGTAACAAACATCCCCAAACAACACAACAGCACAAGCACTGCATGTTTTTCATTTGCTTGTTTAAGGGTTTCTTTCTCTTTTGAGGAAGTCATCTCTATTATTCTTAAATATAAACCACAAATGTTGTCAAAGTGTCTTTTTGGAAAACAATGGCGTCTGTCCACCGATGCAGGAGTCTGTGGTGGGACTTTTCTGTGCCACCCCCAGAGTTTATGACATCTTGTAGCTGGCTCCTCTAATTGCCATGACTGACTGACCTTTAGGCCAGTGCCCTTCTGGGATTTACAGCTTTCACTGGCCTGACCCTTACCACCCAACAATCCCACAGACACTCCCGTCACGTGAATTCAACCTCAACGCTGGACAAGAGCTGATGCCGCTGCTGGCCGATGTGTTGGCTGCTACTGCTTCCTCAGCATGTCAAAGCCTCTCTAGGTGGTATGATTCAGTCATTGGTTTGTGATCCCCCCCCCACCTCCAGCAACCCCATCTACCCCCCACCTGCAAAAGGAGACTTTACCGTCTCGCCTAGAGCAAGGTAGACCTGCTTAAAGCTCACCCTAATGACGTGTGCCATGGTAGAGGAGGCTAAATGCCACCACCACATGTGGGGATGATTACAGGAAGTGGTGAAGAGTTGCAGGGGACCTCAGGACTTTGAGAGGTGGGTGTTGGGGGACTCAGTTGGGCACAGAGGCAGTGAATTCCCAAAGGCCATTGTATTGGGCAACTCAGCAAAAAGCCCCATCCAGGCCAGGTCACGCAAATTTAGAACCCAATGAAACGTAGGTCTGTTGGGGGTAGTGCGCTCTTTATTCTTTTAAACATCCCTCACGCTTCGCCTCAGCAGATTTAGAGCAAAAACAAACAAACAAAAAAAAAAAAAGGAAAAAGAAAAATGGCTAGTGAGTAAATCTGTACAGTAAGTTCTGGGGCTCCTCACACAGCCCCAGAACTGTGTATTACATCAGCATATTACTCAGAAAGACAGTAGCTAAAATAATTTACCATTTCCTCTTAGAGACTCGCTAATCACCCCCAGCAAATATGTCCACTGGAGCGTGAGAGCACTATTTCTTGCACACTTCAGAATGGACCTTATTTTACTCTACTGTTCCTCTTTCCCACACGGGCAGGCATTCCCAAACCAGAGGATGTTTTTCTGCAAATGTCTGCAATCAATGATAGAAAAAGAAAAGTCAAAAGTGAGATTATCACAGAACAATATGATTGCTCTTTGCCCAGGAGGATGTTTCAACAGGCTGTAAGCTTTTATAGACTTGCCAAAGTGAAGCTCATTGTTCCTGTGTCTTCATCTGTAATACTTCAAAGGTCAAAAGTTATTATTTATTGCCTTGTTTGACTGTGGCTAATGAAATTGCCAATGCCTTAATAAAGTAAGTTGGTTGCCTCCTACCCAATGAAGTGGCCTATTCTCTATATTCTCACAGACAAACAAAAACAAAACAACAAAGAGATCCGGTGCATAAAGGAGCTTTGGTCATATGGGTCACATGCTGTCCATTAACTCTCAGGTCCATCAAGACCATTCAGCAAGCTCTATAAAACCAGCATGCTGCTTAAATACCTGACAGTAAGAAAAGGGACAAAAACAAAGCGAAAGAGGGGGAGAAACAGATAAAATAAATAAGACAGACCCTGTGACTGATGTGTATAGATGGTGCCTGAGAGTCACTGACAATTCAAGAAATGTGGCTGTGGCCACAAAAGGCGACTGGAAAATACTGAAGGAGCTTGCTGGGCACATTTTTCAGGGCTTTCCCACTTGGACCCCCTTTTGAGTTTTTGTCTGTGCTCTGGATCCATGAGAAGTCAATCACAGACACTTGGATGTAGATGCTTGGTTTTCCTTCCCTTCTGGCCGTTAACTCCCACTCAGTATTTGCATAACTAATTAAGGATGGTATGTACAATTGAGCACAAACAACAACTAAAGAAATGTTTGAAATAAAAAAGGGGGTTTCTCCTGTCATAAAACGATTAAGATGTTACTCATATTTTAGTCTCAAAATATTGCAACATCAAAAGATGAAGTGGAGAGGCAAGATAAATACTGGGCAGTCATTAAAATCTATATTTATTCAGCTCAGTTTTCTGTGTGAGGGAATTCAGTGTCTTGGTTAGTTGGCTTTATTTGATCTGTGCTGCAAAGAGAGGTGTGCAAACCTCCAGGGCTCGTAATGCCAGGCTAATGCACGAGCAAAAACAATCAATTATATTGTAAATTATAGGGTGAGGAGCATCAGAAATGTTTCATGGACACACTTTTTTTTTAGTTAGTTATAGATAAATAATGTGAAAATAAACTGTTTGGACCAGTGAGCATTTGAAGAATCAAATTTATCAGTGCTGACATTTAATAAATAGAAAAGTAATCACACAGTTTGTGCAACAGTGCAGCTCTTCTCAAGCAGACGAACAACCTGAAAATACCTCTTCACCCTCATATACAAAATAACACAGTATAGGGATTCTTTCTGACTATTCAAAGCAAAGTTTACATCAATGTTTCTGCAATCTGCTTCTTGTCTGCTATTCTTTTTTTGTGACAGGGAATAGGCTAAACAGTAAGATGCTGTTTAGATCTTTTATTTCCCAATTCCATTCAAGTAAACCCACCACAGCACATACTCCCCCGTCTTTAATGGAGCCCCAGAAGAATTCAAGCTTCTCCATAACTCAAAGATTCCCTAGCTTAAAAAAAATAACACTGGTAACAGACTTAACTCTTTATTCGGATGGGAAGTGTTTGCATGTTCAAGCCAGGACTGTGTGCATAATTTCATCAAAGAGTTAGCTTTGAATCAGAGTGGGGTTGTGCAGAGAGCATTGATGTGTCAGGCTGCTCAGGCCCTGTCTGCATCCTAATGGGAATTTTGACCCCACAGATGTATCATATATATTGCAAACATTAACTTCATTTTGCTTTCATTCTATATACTGGTTTGGAGGAATTTTTATCAACACAGCCTGACCCCCATCTCTACTGTTATCACTCTGCAGTGACAGCTTCAGTATTTTTTTTTTCTTTTTCCCACTATGTTCTTGTTGAATTGTAAAATGTTTCATTTACAGTATCCTGCTTGGACAGTTTTTGAAATGAAAGTGTATCATATAGGCTCAGCAGTCCTTGATGAATATTTTAAACACTTGCTATCAGCCCATGAGAAGTAAAGCATTAAAATATTTTCTTCATGTTACATGAAACTATGTCTTCTTATGATGATGCTAATCTGTAAATAAGTAGACTACACACCATGCGTTACAGAATTCATGCATAAAAAGACGATTATGATGATATTCATCACAACTCTATCAAAAATTAGCTGTAAGAAGGTTAATGAACCAATATACGTTATATGAATATTTTTGATTCACTTCATTTAGGTGCATGAACATTCCAGAATTGAAATTCCACTTTGTCACCATTTTGCGACCATTGGGCAAAACTAAATCCCAGTTAATTCTCTGCTTGAGATAGCATATAGATGAGTAATCATCTGTGATAATCTCAGTAATGTTTTTCAGTAATGGAACAGATATTATGTTATTCCTTGCATGATGGGAATTGGTCGGCGCTCCCTTTGATCTTGTGCACTCACCAAGAAGAAGCAGATTAAAAGGTTTGTGAAATCAAAATAACCCTTGAATTGGTTTTTAGTGAAGCGCTAAAGTGCAAAAAAGAAAAAGAAAGAAGAGAGAATTAGTTTTATGCAAAACATCAGGGACACATTACACTTGGTAATGACACCCAAGACTGTCTCATTCTTATACAACCTGGTGCATTTCTGATGTCCCCGTTTGAAATGCAGTGCCAGGCGTACTGGTGCGGATTAGTAAGGGATCACAAGCAACTTGAAAATCCATCATTTTGGTTCCTGCTTTTACCTGTGCTCAGAGATCACAGTCTATAAAATAATAAGCATGTCTTTGGTCATATTACTGTGTGGTCAGAGGAAGGATGAGGGCTCTTTTACTATGGCACAAAGTGCTGCACATCAGTCTAAGCCTAGTGGACGTGGGGGTGGGGTGGGGGGGTCGGCGGTGCAGAGTCTAGG
>JBAMYA010000002.1:4606034-4619304 GCA_037176975.1 Arrhamphus sclerolepis | reverse complement strand
CATGTGGGGTGTGTATTCTCAAAGGACACTGGGGGGATGGAGAAACTAGGTCTACATGTTTTGTTTATGTGTGGTGTGAAATATCAGTCGATGTAACATCATCCAGAAATCCCTTGTCCTGCCTTTAAAAACTGTTTCATATCTGGTTGACATTTTACAAGCGTGGAGATGAAGACGGGAAAGTTGGATAATTCTACTCAGCTGTGATTCTGTGATGTCAAAGAAAACCTGAAAATCTGGACGGCTCGACTGAGTGACATTTGTTTTCAGGCCTTGCAGCCTTAAGGAAAGGTTTGTGTGGACATCAAAATATATGCTCTCAAGCACAGTGCTTTTGTTTTCAAAATACATAGCTTCTTTAATCTTGAATTTGTTGCAGAAAATAAGACTGTATGAATCATTACGAAAATCCAACTAATGGAAGCTGAAGAATGTAAGAGAGGGGAAAAAAGACCTTGCAAATAATAAGCATCAAAATCCAAGTTCAAAAAACAAATAAGAACACAAACACAGGGAAGGATGGTGAAGACTCAAAAACAGGATGGGCAAGGTGAACAGACACAGGACTGTAGAAGCAGTCAGAGCAGATGAGGTCAGGCAAGAAGGAGGAGCAAAACGAGACACTACAACTGAGGGAAGTGCTCTTTCAGCACAAAGGAGGAGCTTTACAGCATCGGCTGAGGACAAGTAAACCAAGTCTGAAACTGATACAAACGAGAGAACTCGAAAAAATAAAACCCGATTTTAAAACCCTTCAAGCATGACAAGCGCCCTGTGAAAGCAGGCGCAGCATCAGCACTTCTGAATGAGCTGCCTGCCTATGTGGTACACAGATGGAGGATGTTATATGTGTGAAAAGGTACTCAGATCACCAACAGGCAAAATTATCATAATTATGACACATTTAACTATTTCTATAAATCAGTTTTAAATCAGCTGAAAGCGTCCAGTTCTCATTCTGTGATGTCCAGGGTGTACCACTCTAGGGGTGCCTCCAGATTCCTTGATACCATGAACACAATTAAATTGTTGTTGTTTTAATGTGTTAATGAATGGATGTTCTGTTCTCTATGGTTATTGGAGTCTCTTGACATTTACATTTACATGTTCCCACAATTCAAGTTTAACTGTGTTTTTGGGAGGATGCATGGTTGTCTGTTTCTCTTAGGCTTTTCCTGATCTAGGTGGTTCCACTGCTGGTTCAAAGAAAACTCAAAACTCTACTAGAGCAGATGCTACATCTGGTTCGTTAACCAAAGTATCATGTTGAGTCATATCTGCATTGAGTTGGTAACTATTAATTAGGAATTATCACAGAACAGAAAAATCGAGCAGCAGTGGTCTGGGGAAGCAATCTGGGGTACATTTACACATGGCCTGCACTCAAAAGTAGCAGGCTTATCTTTCAAACGGGGTCTCAGTCGAGCCAAACAATCTGTCCAATCAGGATGTGACCTTTTCCACTTTTCTCTTGTTGTGTCATTTGTTCTATCCATTGTTGAAAAGCCAATGTGAAGGCCAAAAAAAACCAAAACAAGACTTTCCACGATTAAACCAAACTACGTGTATCAACTTCTGATTTGGCCAGACCAAATTACAGCAGTAGACTATTGTCATCAATGGAATGACAGAACACATTTCAAAGTTACATGAGATAACTGTCTGACCACATCTTTTATACACATACACACACATACTGTATATATATTTGTATACACGCTGACAATCAAAAGTTTGGACACACCTTCTCAATCAATGGTTTTTCTTTATTTTTATTACTTTTTACATCATAGATACATACTGAAATTTGAAGCAAAATATATGGAATTATATAGCAAACAAAAAAAATGTGAAAGATCTTCAGCTTTCTCAGAGTAGCCACCCTTTGCAGAGTCGAGGCTAAAGGGCCAACCAGTGCTCAGCACCTCTCGGAACTCCTTCAAGACTGGTGGAAAACCATTTTATTTTTTATGAAAATCCGTCCATAACTTTATGAGTTATGTTGCAAACAAACAAACAGACAAACCAACGCCAGCAAAAACGTAACCTGCTTGGTGGAGGTAATAAATATTATTTAGTGTTCCAAGATCACTCACTGGTGTTTATGGTTGCAACATGGTTTACAACATGTTTGTAGCAGCATTCTTAAAGCAACACCACATAAGCTTGTGCTCTCTAGCACCCTTCTGTGGTTGAGAAACACATTTGCCCGTTACCACCGTCATAAAAACTGTTGCCTCTTTAGCTGCTTGTCATGGTTTAGGTTTTGTAGAGTGTTTCCTGTTATATTTTGAAGCCCTGTCTGCATCCTGTGATGTTCTGTTTGACTTTCCTGTTCCTCGTTCCCCTGATGTGTTTCACCTGTGTCTCGTTACCCCTGCTGTGTATATAAGGTGCTGTCTTTGTCTGCCCGTCATGTTCATGCCTGGTTTTTGCCACGTCATCGCCAATAAAATCACATTTTGGATTACTTCTGCCTCTGGCTTCTGCATCTGGGTCCCACACAACCTCACCTTCTGACACTGCTGTAAAACTAGTTGTAAACTTTGATTGGCAGCTGGGAGGCGTGTCTTCCTGAGTGCGGTTCGCGCGCCAGCTTACATTGTTAAATGCAGGCTTTGGTGAAAGTGCAATTTGTTCATGTTCCATTGTGGTACTTTAATAACCCACCAGCATATACCAAACAGCATTCACAAAGACCAGTTGTTGTTCACAACAACCTTTATGAACACAGACTGGCCATATTAAGATGACGGTTTTGAGGCAAAACAAAATAATCACTGGCACCTGTGTCCTTGGTGTATTGTACAACATTGTAAGAGACATAATCACGTGGCTCTGTTCTATTGTATGTGGTCAAGCAAACCATTTCTTACAATGTTTTTAAATTGGACAGCAGCCCTTTTCAGGTTGGTCAGACAAAAGTAATTGTGTACCTGAGATATGCACCATACCTCTGGAGTGACTACAGGTTGGTTGGATGTATAGGTTTATAGGGTTTTTTTCTTGAGGTCTCCTTCCTGCTCATGAGGAGGCAGATAAGTGACTTTAATGAACAGTCATGTCCACATGAGGCTTGGTTTGTTTCTCTCCGGCTTCCCTATCCTCCTCCTTCCTTTGCTATTTTGAAATCCTGAAAGTAATCCATCTGAGATGAGCAGAAGCATTAAGCACACGTTTGTTTCCTCCCCACACGTTCCCTCTTTCTCATTCTTTCCTTCTACTCTCTTGGGCCCCTTTAACACCCCCCCCCCCAAACACACACACACACACGCGCACACACATCCCTCCTTCACTCTCCTCACTAACTGCCGTCCAGATTTTCTTAGAAATGAGTCACTCGACCACAAATCGGCCCATTTAAGAGGGAGGGAGCAGTGGCGAAGAGTGGGAGGTGGGGGGGGGGGGGTCATATCCTCTTGTGTGATTTTTGTGCATGAACCAGTTACTTTTATATTCAGTCTAATTAATAATAACTTATTCATATAATCACTGAATAAATGAAGTGCAACTTTGAAAGGGTATTTATGATAACAGATAAACACTCAGATGTCCAGATGTAATGCAGACCTGTGACAGATGTGCAAATTAATTACTGGATTTCCCAAAGTTATTGTAAATGGACAGATGGGTTTAAAAAATAGCTTCCATTAGCTTTCCAATAATTTGTGATTCTGTGTAGTCTAAATCTGTTATCCAACAATGATAGAAGAATCAGTGTACAATAGGTCACTTGATACAAATAGAAAAAGAAAAGAGAAAGAAATGAAACAACAAATATGATTTCCTCCTATAAACAGCTTTCAGCTTTTATGCAGCACCATTAAAGTAAAGTGGGTCAGCTTAGTTCAGCCTCACCAGGCCATATAACAGTCGAATTCCTGTATTCATTTAACTGTAATAAATGAACAGATTCACGAGTGACATTATCAGCCATTTTGTTCTCATGTCAAAAAAAATGTGACTCTGTGAAATATCTTATCTTAACAGCATGTAATAAAACATCTACTGAAATACACAGTTCCCTGAACATGAAATTGTGTTTTGGTGATCTTCTGCCACTTCCATGAGATAAAACAAGACAGATTTTTTTTTTAAGAGTTGAGACACTGGGATCACACTGGAGCCATAAACCACAAAATGTGTCTACTTTTATGCAAAAGCAAAATGTAATGACAATTATTTCTATATTCAGTCTAGTACGTACCCAGTTTTCTCTAAATACAAACACAAACAAAAGTATTTATCATAACCAGATTTATTATTATGACATGATGAAGTGAAAACATTGGATCTACTGGCCTATGTCATGAACAGCCATTAGCTGTGAGGGACTCGTTTTCTGTTTTAAAACTGGGGTACCATGTTTGAAAAGGGATGTAACAAACCATCAAATAGCCTCAAATGAATATTTTAAGAACTGGTAATTAGTATAACCTTTACAGTTTATGTTTTGCTTTAAATTCAGTTTGGCATGATGTGCAGGGCACAAAAAGGACCCAAAATAAGTGTTCAGAAGTGGAAGTTCCAACCTCTGATAAACAATTCATAAGAAGCAGGAAGAATAAACACACTCCAGCTACACTTTAACTCTAATGGCAGAGGCACTGATGTTTGATGCTATTTGTGGTGGATGTTATCACTGTGGATTCTCTGAGCACTGTGTCTTAACCATCTTTCCTGGCTGTCCGTGGTGCTCTGATGTGCTGCCTGCGCTGATAAGCAGAGGTGTAAGACACTTTCTGCTCAGGGTAATCTGTTCAGAATGAAGCTGCTGCTTTTTTGTGCCAGCTGTAGACACATGGGGAGGAGGATGGAAGAGAGGTTGTTAGGGGGACAAATGGCAGCCAACTCTATTTGGATTCACTGCTCTCAGAGGGTGCTGGGGTGCTGAGGGACCAAGAGGTCTGTACGTTCAAGGACAACAGTGCATTTCATTCAGTTTCATCACTTTCACAACCTGACTTTTTTTTTCTTTCATGAGGGCCTGCAGAATTTCAGCTTCAAACTATTGCCACTTATTTTATTGGTTTGGTTTTATTTATTTATTTTTTAGTCACAAGTTTACATTCCAGTTTTATATACCAGTCTTTCATATCTAAACCCAATTATCACTTGCTGGTGTAGAATACAAGTGATTACCAGGTCATGGTAACTCCCATGGGCTTGAATCCAGGCAACTGGACTGCCCTTTATTTGTTGTTGAAGATGCTTCATCGTCCATCCTATTCTTTGTGAAGGTCCTTTTTTTGGCTTTAATTTTTAATCATCAACCATTTTGTGATGGTTGATAATATTCTGCTACTAAAAACATTTAGAAGGAGGAAAAAAATAGTTTTATGTTAAAATAGAGCACCTCTTGACAACACATTATTTGATGCCCTTTTTACATGGAAGTTCCATGGTGATGTACAGAATAAATGATCCCTCTAGTGTGCAGAACCAGCAGATAAAAGAGGAGCTCTGGAGCTGTCCCTTGTGGGAGGTTTTCGCACCAGCCTGTCAATTAAATTCTGTGTTCTTCCGATGGTTGTAAAAGCATCAATATCTCCGGGAAGCTGCACTTAACTCAGTTTGTTGCACATTAAGTTGTGTGCAGTTATACAGAGCAAGTCATAGTAGCGTTGCTTACAGATGAAAGATTGTTTTCTGGGCAAAACACTCCTGATAACATGAAAAAGAAAAAAACAGCTGCAGTTTGTGTAAAAAAAAATATCCTGATGGGTCATGTCACCCATTTAAAACTTTTAATCTTGCTAATGCAGTTAATCAATGGTTTCCATGGTGGTTTTTGACTGAATGAGATGCAGTGAATGTGTATAGGGCTAAAGTGGACGCGGGACAAGCATGTGAATGATGGAAGTCTGTGTTTTCTGTTTGTTTTTTTGTTTTTTGTTTTTTAATATGGAGTTTAAAAAAGAGTAATAGCGATATTTGTTGGTTACACAGAGATGCAAATTTCAGAAATAAAGCTTGGGGAGGGGAAGTAGCGGAGTTGGTGAATCTGGTCTGACTGCGTTTGCGCGGCTGTTGACAGCAGTGATGTGTTGCTAACAAACGAGTCAGCGCGAGACGACGCTTTTACATTTAGCCGCTGCCACATTGAGCCGGTGCAGCAGCAGCCATAAGAAAAGCCAGATCCCAGATCCCCCTTCATTCAGATCCCTGGATACTTTTCCATAGAACATTGCTACTAAGCAGTTAGCTGGTCAACCCTTTTCCTGGATATTTGAGCAGCAGTTTGATTGTTTTTTTCTGGTCATTATGACACACGCACACTTATTTACAGTCATTGGTTGTGTTTCACGTAGGCCTACTGTTCACGTTTTAGTCTTGTTTCCTTGTTTATATTTCTCTTGATCATCCTGCTGTTACAGCACTTATTAGCCCGTTTTCTGATAAAGTCAGCATTCATGCTCCTCTTAACTATCTCATTCAATTAGATCCTCCACCAACACCTCATTCTGACTATGAATATTTACGTTGTAATCTTTATCCAAGGCTTTTAAAAAGAAACATAAGAGTAAACGAAATTAATGTTAGAAACCGCAAACACTACATTAGTAAACTACATGGTTTAGATTTTACTAATGTTTAAGTCAAATAGATTTAAAAAAAAAAAAAAAAAAAAAAAAAAGATTAAAAAAAAACCACTGAATCAGAGCCTTGGAGCGTCCGTCTTTCAGCATTTTGGAGTCCAGAACGTGATTCTGACTGTTCGGTAAACTGAATGTCATTTGCTTTTATCCTTGATGCAATTGTTCATTAATTTGCTGTTATTGCTGTCATTATTGTTGTGGTTTAGACTCCATCATCCACTTGAAAAGGATCAATACTTACAGCTGTTCTTCCATGTTTATTGTTGCAGTGGATGGCCCCTTATTCTTGATTACAATTAAGTGATGTTTGCAACACATTTCATCAGATTAGATTCCAATATTCCAGTTGCCCAAGTTGAACAACGATCATATTACGGTGAACAGTTTGTCCTTCTTAACAGATGTCAGATAAAGGGATGTGCTTTCCAGCTGCACATTAATAATACAATGCGTATTTCATTGACTACAAATTATCGTCAGTCTTCTTATTATATTCATGATGTCACAGCTTCAGCATGTGAGCAAGCAGAAAGTAAATATAATAGAACAATTCTCAACAATCTGATAAAACATTATTAAACTTAGTTACATTAGAACAAAATGACATCAACTTGCTGCAATGTACTGCGTACTGTCTTACAGCTGTATTTATTAGATTAAATATTGCTCAATTTGGATGTTTTACTTTTATTGTAGATGACTTGGAAATTTCAGCTCGTCATTAATTAGTCCAAATGATAAATATATGATTTGTGTATGTGTTAATTAAATGTTATTATTTATAATAATAACAGTAATGATAATAATAAGAACAAGAAAAATTAAAATTGTCTTTAGATAAAGAATTCCATTAAAAATGAAACAGAGGAAATCGTGAACAAGATAACAAAGGCTGCTAGAAAGGGAGACTGTGCACATGAGAAAAAGTGCTGCACAGTCTGTGCTGGCATTTAAAAATGGTAATGAGTAATTGCCTTCACAGGTACACAGTGCTCACATATATCACAGCTCTGTCAGTTCCGTCTGACTCGTGACTGAATATTTCAGCCTGATTTTACCCAAAATCCTAAATCCTAGAGTGCTTTGTGTGAGTGACTATGGGTCGTTAGATGCCTACGATTTGCGTTTGCTGCTTTTGGAAGGCTCCACGAAGGCTCATTAGTCTGCCCAAGTAAGGGGTAGATTAACTCAGTGATGAGTGAATGAGTGAAGCAGGAAAAGAGAGAAAAAGCTACCACAAAGGCAAAGTGGATTCTCCTCACATCACTTTTTCTGAACAAGGCTGGCAGCCTCCAGTAATGAATTGGACTGTCCCATGTTAATGAATGGAGTCCAGAGATGCGCAAGAGGAAATGAAGGCAGTAGTGAGATGTCACACAACATGAACAATGAAGCAACTCATAACAGGGCCGATATTACAGGGACGATTAGTCCTCTTGTCTCTGCTGGCAACGGGTGCTATGAGGAAGACTTAGACCAGACAGTCCCATACTTTAACAAGGATAACAATCTAAAAGTCCATTTTGACCTTAGATGGATAGATTTTTCTATACAGTTAATTTTCCAAAATGTACTTTTTTTTAAATGTATGCCGAACACTTTATTATTAATTATATCCCATTGAACTAATATACATAATTTCTTATATACAATGAGGCAATGAATCAAATGAGGTGAGATAATTTTCTCATGAATTTTCTCATAAATTTCTGTTCAGTATCTCATGGCCAGATGGTTTGTGACACATAACAGATGAACTGTCATTATCGTCGTTATCATCATTATGATAAGCAGCATAATCTTCTTCTTTTTCTTTTTGATGCAGTGCTTCTCCTACAGGTTACATAGTCTACTAGCTCTTCCAAAACCTTGGAAAAGCCAGTGGAAGTAAAACTTCGAGGTATCAAGTTCTCTGACATGTGTAAAAGCAATATTGATTTATAAGACCGTGAGCCTTATGAGACTGTCCAGCAGCTTCAGATGTGAGGCAATTAAAAGCACCATTCTCAAAGAGGAAGACTGGTACCCACATATAAGAAAAATGTCAAGAATGGGTGCATATTCAGCTTCTCAAGGGTGAAGGCATTTCAAAGAGGAATGCAGCATAGATTAGTCTGACCTCCCCACCACCAATTACTGAAGGCATTGCCAACTAAAGCTTAACTCCCGCAAACAATCCAAATATTTTTAGATTTGTGATGGCTGCTCAGTGTAATAAACTAGGCTAGTGAACAGTCAAAGAATAAAATCGGACACATTTTAAAAGTATATCTTAATATAAACATTTTATTCAGTGCATTTTTGTGTATACAACAAATAATAAACAACTGGAAGTTATCAGACAGCCATAGTGTCTGCCTGTATATGTTGTATTATCAGATTTTAGCCTGGTAGTTTGGAACACATGATCCAACATGGGTTAATACACATAGCCTACATCATGCAGCTCTAGTCCATATTCCCTGCTTTCTCCCATGCAACAGATAGGTTCACCTAATACAAACCACCTCCAGAGGAAACCAAGAAAAGAAACTCTTCCATAGCATGTACCAGAAATAATTTATGTAGCTGAAGGGAAGAGTATAGCCCACAAAAAGGGTCCTTTTGTACATATTTGTGTACATGCCCTGTGCAAGAAAGAGGGAAGATGTTCATTTTTGTATTTTTTTTTCACATTTACAAATATGACATGTCCTATAAAATGTTAAGCCACCTAAAAGTCCACAGTATTGTTTTTTTTGTTTGTTTGTTTGCTTGTTTTTTGATGTTTTTTTTTTAGATATAGAAAATATTGTCACCACAATAACTTACTCAAACACATAACAAGCATCCTGGGAAAGAGCATCCACCATATTTTTTTTTTTTATGGTGAGCGGTATCAGTCAATACAAGTTGACTAAAAAGGATGGCTGGGGTATTAAAGAATAACACAAGCACAGAGGGCAGGGGCAACAGATCACGAGGACAGCTGGAGACATCTGACAGTGATAACATCAGGGACTGGGGACACTAAATGGTCGTTCCATTCCTTCATCATTGAGTATATCAGCAAAAAGGACAACATCAAGCCTGCTTCCTGTGCCAACATATTGAGAATAACCTCCTTTATCCATTGCTCTTTTTTCACAAAACCTTCCATTTCTTTCATCAAGAATGTACAATGAAAAAAATAAAAAATAAAAAATCCAGCCTTGCCTATATGTTGGCCTGTTTTTTTTTTTTTTGTTTGTTTGTTTGTTTGTTTTTCTCAGCAGCTTAAAGGGACACTCTTTCAATCTGTCTTTGGTTTGCTGGGATCCATTTCAATAACGAACAAAAAAACACTAATGCTTAACAATGGCAAGGTCAGAGAACAAGAGGGGACAAAACAAAACAGGTTATCACTTAAAAAGTCCTCAGCTAATTTAGAAAATTAGCTTAAAAAAGGAAAACAAAAGAAAAAAAACAAAGAAAGGTGCAACTGTGGCATCACTAAACAAAAATGCAAGAAAGCCACACTGCCCCTTTATATTTCAGGTCAGTTGAACATAGGCTTCATTTTCCCATGCTAGAGAGCTCAGTCTCTGAGCGTGTGCACTAGGATGCAGGAGAGCTACCATCTGGCTGGCCAGTAGCACGAGGCTGGGCCGTACCAGAGAGTTTATAGGCTTTGTATTCACAGAAGCATGGATGAGAAAGAGATCGGGGCTTTTACTGTGCCACTGCAGCCTTGTGGACCAGCACCATTACTGGCTGCCCTGAAAACCTGCATATCTAACTTCCTTTCCCTGTCTGAAAAATGCACGAAGTGCTTAGTGTCTGCATGTCCAAGGAAAACTCATAGAAATGAAGTAACAAAGAAAAAAAGAATAAGGTAAAAATGAGCTAAGTGGTATGCATCACTAAAAGAGATTGACAATGGTAATAAATAAATCTCAAGCTCAAAACATTTTTTTCAAAAGTCCAGAATGATATATGTGCTGTTAAGTTTATTACTACTGATGTTGTTTTGATGATGAGTGAACAGGATGGAACCTAACTGTTTTTTTATCAACGTGTCTGTGTGTTTATGTGTGAATTGTTGCCGTAGCCAGTCTTGAATCGTTGAATGAAGAGACAAGTCTGCTTGGATTCACGCTCTGCAAGAGGTAAGGTTTCGTGGTTCGGCCCCAGTCCTGGGTTTGATTACCGGGCTACGTCGACTCATTCTGGCTCACGGCTTTGCCTCCATTGAGAACAGCTGAGGCACTCCGACTCTTGGTGGGTGTGCCGCTGCCAGAACGGGAAAACTCTGTCATGTCGTGGAGGGACGGCTCTCTGTACATTGCCACTGTGGAAACACAAAACAAGTGTGACTCAGACAAAATACTATATGCTTGTATATCGTTACAAGAAAAAAAAAAGACTTCATATAAGAATCAAAATATGGAGAACAGCTGTTAAATGGAGCTTCCTTCTGTTTTGATGTTGAGGATGGAGACTCTGATACCAAATGGTTATAGACTTATAAGATTTTCACTATTAACCATTTTATATAATATAGAGAGTGAAACTTTCCAGTTATTAACATATACACACCATTAGCTTTAATGGTATTTCACCTGGGTAAATTATTCACTGAGGTTTGGACTGGTATTCCGTAGAAAAAGAGAAAAAGAAAACTACTTTTGACATTCTGAATTTAAGTAGGCATTCGTTCCAAGTATGTTTGTTTGTGCACTTTGAGATCCTATTAAGACTCGTGGTATTTTAGGAGACATTTTAACATGCATTATTTAGAGAATTACAAATCTCGAGACACATTTCCTGTCATTGGGACAGCCCATTCATGACAAAATGTTTTTGTGTGTCTTCAATATATGCATGTTTGCTTTTCCATAATAATGAAAATAGTGGTTAATGATGAGGGCTTATTCTCAATTCAGTGCTGTGTACAGAGTTAACAAAGCAAATGGAAACAACCTCTCATGCTGTGTTTGTTTTAATTCTGGTTAGCAATTGACTATTATTATTACTTATTTACTTTAGTTCTTCTATATCTGCTAATGTATTTAGCGTTTTATGTGACGCGTAAGATAGCTCATTAACTGCCCAAGTTCTTTTTGGAAGCACTACATAGTTCCTTGAAAAGAGCTGATTCAAGAAGTTTAGGAGAGTAGCAGAGTAGCTTAGTGGTGAAGTAAAAAAAAAAAAAAAAAACTATATTCACAGCATGACATTATAAATTCAAGAGTTGCTAATGCTTTAGCTTTGCTGTGTATGCATTAAGTCAATTTGCATCTCAGCAGCTACCTTTTCAGAAGAAACATCGGTAATCTGAGGTTCACAGTCTTTGGTTTCAGGATGTTGTCAACATCCTGCTGCCTAGAGTGCTATTTGATGTTTAGTCCAGAGGGAGTCTGTGGCTGAAACAGCAGCTCCAGTCCTTCAAACACTTCTCTTAGCCCAGCATTTTTGTTAAGAAGCAAACCAGAGACCATTCTTGTGCACACACATCAATCATTTGCAGGATTTTGCTGGGAAACGTCTGATGGTTGGTAGAGATCTCATTAGTGAAAGTACAGTGTATGGTTATTACAGTGGCTGAGTCGCTCCAATATTACAATTTCACACTAATACCACTGATGTTGGACTGAAATAATTATTCCATTAAAATAATAATAGGAATAACAAATCTTTTTACAACAAAGGCTCATCTTCTAATTCATCACATTTTACACAAATCTCTTAGTGTTTCAGGTAACACTTGAGTGACTACATACTTTCCAAAAAAAGGCAACTCTTTTGTATCTGGACTTTCTGGAAGAATTATAGAAGGATTTTCCTTTTTAGCTTGAAATAATCTGAGCTTGGAAAAGGACAGAATGAAAGCCTGGGGGCCGCCTCTAACAGACTGGAACCAGTAGAGTAGTGAGAGAAAGTGCCATTGCCAGTGCAGAAAGACTCTAATTGTCACGTTGTAACACCACTGCCTCTGAAACTTTATGAGCAGTAGGAAAATAGTCTTCTGTATTTCTTTGTTATTTATTTATTTTTTGTTTCCTTTGCAAAGCTCAATCTGAACTCGCTAGATACATATTACATTTGAACTATGAAAATATTTACTGAATGCTGAGCACTGCTGATTAATTCAAAAGATGCAGAAGTAAAGCAACAATTATTTATCATATATTTTTGTTTCATCCTTTAATTTTACATAAATAAATAAATATTGTATTTCCGGTTGTAGATACAATGCACAAAAGGAAGCTGAAGACACTTTTGGCATCCTTTTGGTTTCTTTTAGCCTATATCTGTACATTCCCGTCTTGTCTTTCTCTATGTTCATCTCTCAGCATGAAGTGAGGCAATCTTCCTCTTACTATTGCTTTTAGTGCGTTTGAGAACCCCTGGATGGTCTGCTAAATGGAGGTGAAAAGCTATTAAAGTGAAACTCAGAGGGAAGATATGGATACTTAATAAGATGCTGGCTGGGGGCTGCATGAAGGGACTGCATCACCTTGGTGAAAAAGGAAAAGTTAATTCCAAACTGGAATATTCCACACTGCATTTACAACGAAATAATAGAATTATGAATGAAACCCAACATATCAATCCAGCAATTTTTATATACTCTCCATCCATCCATTATCTATACCCGCTAATTCCTGTTCAGGGTCACGGGGGTCTGCTGGAGCCTATCCCAGCTCACT
>JBAMYA010000002.1:4575035-4593545 GCA_037176975.1 Arrhamphus sclerolepis | reverse complement strand
AGCTCTGGGTTTCTCAAGCGCCTAGAGATGACTTGTCGTAAATAGGCGCTATATAAATAAATTGAATTGAAATTGAAATTATCTGAATGTTTTCCAGTTCTGTGTTCCAGTTTGCACATGAACTGCATCTTTTTTCTTTTTTACTTTTTTTTGTGACTCTAGTCCTTTATTTACAGTGGAGAGAGACTACTGGACAAAGAGAGAAGGGGGGGGGGCATGCAGAAAGGGTCGTGGGCTTGGAGTCAAGCTCGTGACCGTTGCAGGAGGACTGCAGCCTCTGCTCTTGGGCTGTGGCTACGCAGTGGGCAGCATGAACAGCATCTTTGTACATGATGTTTGATTCATGACTCTGCACCGGCTTGTCTGTCTTTTAGTAAAGTAAATATGTCCAAGAAGGTTGTTGTTTTAATCAATTTGAAAAGGATCAATAGGCTGTTTGTCTAGAGTTTTGCTCTTCTAAAAATTCTCCTCTTTCTTGGAGAAAAACACAAGCACTTGCAGGCAACAACCAACATACCTTTGTGCATAAAAGCAGTGTTTGATGCGCTTTAGTCTCACTCAGTATTAAAGTAAATGTAATAAGAATTTCTACATGTGCAAATCTAATTTTCACAATGTCTGCCCAGTAAACCTACACACCACCAGTGGTCTTTGGTGCACTCATAGGTGTCGTGTTTGGAACCATTATTTTACAAGAAGAGATCAAATCAGAGCTTCAGTATCAATATGACATTAAACCAGCAACATAAATGCAAAAAGCACATTATTCATCCAGTTTGTCCTACCCCAAAGTTTTAACATCTCATGTCACTGTAAACATGGCTGCAAACCGCAGACTTTGTTTGTGAATGCTGCCTTGTAATAAGCAGTGTTAGCAACTGTGTCTATATTACCAGCTGGTGTTTATAACCCCAACTGCAAATGTCATTAAGGTATATTGCTTGCAAACTACTGTTTATTTGTAAAGAAGGCCAAACAGCATCAACAACAAACAAAAACATGTTTGAATGAACATAATGACAGGGCCACATGGTGGTTGAAAAGGTGAAATTACTGTCAAGTCAGTGTTTTTGATAACATCCTTCAAGGTAACATCTTTCTTCGATTGCCTAGACTTAATTATACATGGTATAGTTCATCCATAATAATTTGTCTCCTATTGTCTTCTTAATGGTCCATGCATCTTGTTTATTTCTTGATTGTTCACCACCTTCAATACATTAATGTCTCTTTTTCAGGCTGATTAACTGCATAAGTCTTAGAGAGACTGTGCAGCATCTATCTCTCTTATGCATGAACAGTAATTGGAAGTAAAACAATAAGCTGCTATCAAGCCAGGTGCTCTGTTCTACCTCTAATAATGAGCTTATGTGGATTTGGCTGGCTACACTCGTCCTGGTGAAGAATGAGAGCCTATTGACAAACAGACACGTACAGATGGATACATGCACAGTTAGAGCCAAGATGGAGGAGAGGCTGCTGGCTGTGACTGTTGTGGGTCTCCAGACAGGTGGCTTGTTCTGGCTGGCACAAGTGGGGGAGCCAAAAATGGCAGGGGATCCCCATTTTTTTATTGTAACTAGACTGTGAAGGGCATTAGTCTCTGTAATTTGGTGAAATGTACTTTTAATAATTACACTACATGGGCTTTTCTTTGAAATATGTAATCCAGTTTTTTTTTGTTTTTTTTCAAAACTAGGTATCTCACTTAAAAAAAAATCTAGGAAACTTGTCATAAGTTTTCACAGGGAATCTTTCATTTCATAATCTTACATGAGTATTTGAGTGTCCCACTCAAATGCATCAAGCTGAAGGAATGCAGTTTCCAATACATAATATATTAATATACGCTGAATCGCCACTGTTTAAAAATTAACTATTCATGTTTTTGTCCAGCTTTGTTTTTTTGTTTTTTTTTGTTTTTTTAACCAAATACAGTTCCAGGAGTGACATGTAGAATGGTTCAAAAGTAAGTCTGTGAAACATTTCTAAATATCCTCATCATTCCGAACATTTCCACAAACAACAAATGTTGTGAGGATCAAGCGTCGACAGATCACTATTTTTGAAATGAAAACATGGCATCACATGTAACTGCTATGCCATGACGAGTGTTTGACTCTTGCTTCACCTCTAACCTACGCATGAACTGGTTTCTCTAAATCAATTTAACTGTTCAGTTTCCAAATCTATGTTACACACAAACACACCCACTTTTCACAGACTTACTGTATTTACGCTCTAAACTGTTTTTTTGGTCGTCTCAAACTGCCCTTCAAGGTCTTTTCATTCCCTCTAGATAGTTTGAATAAATGACTACTTTAAGAATTGTGAAATTGTTTAAAATCTATTAACTTTATTCTTTTGCAGGGGGATTATAACTCAAGTCCTTATAGTATTGACTGAACTCTTTATGATTAATTAAAAGGTTATAAGAATTGGAGATATGCAGGCTTGTGGAGTGCTCAGTGGAGAGTGATGAGGAGGTTATTTTGCCATTTTTCATTTCTGGGAATCTAAATTCAACTTGATCTCAGGCCCAACTTCTAACATTCTGATGCTTGGTTTGTTTTCAGCATGCTTGCTAGCCCTAAAGCATCCTTATTGGATGTGAAGGGTCTTCTGAGCTACTTGCAATTGCAGAACATGTTGCCTTGGCAACATGGTCAATTTTGGGGAAGCTTTCTGCTACAAAATGTGTTTTGTTCTATATTTTCATACCTAACCATGATGTTTTCCTAATGTCAAGTGTTTTAATGCCAAATCTCAGCCAAGTACTTTGAATTCCTTTACTTTTTAAGTCTATCCTTGAGCAAGTAAAGTTAAAGCATAGCTCCGAAAAGAAAAAAAAACAAAAAACCTCATGGATCTCCATCGGTGTATGCTTCCCACCTATTGTAACTGGTTACGTTTTCTACTAAAACACATAAATTCAAGAGGGGAAGGAAATGAGGGGAGGGAAATGGGGTGACGGGCAGCATTCAGTGGATCATTTTGTGTCACCCACATCGTAGACCTGCAGCAGCGTCGTTAATTTGATGGCGATGTTTTAGACGAACCTGCTCCAGTCTCAGCTTAAGCCGTTCCTATAACTGTAGAGTATGACTACAACTTAGATCGTCATGAAGCAGGTTAGTTTTACCCTACTGATGATGTGTTGTTGCAATAGTAATCCTAGAGGAGACTACTGACCCCAACAGACTGTAGTTTAGGCATTACTAAACAGAAAGCATCTAAGTTTTATTTTAAATATGGAGGTGGTGTCTGTGTCCTGAACCCAAGCTGGTAGCTGGTTCCACAGTAGAAGTGCCAAATAGTAAAAGGCATGTGCTCCCATTATACTTTGGGATACGATAGGAACTACAAGTGAACATGCACTGTGAGAGTGGAAAGCTCTACTTCAGCATCACTCTGAGAGAGGATGCTCCTAATATGTAGCAGTGATGTCCAAAAAGTCTATATTATCAACCTGATTAATGTGTTGTTTAAATGACATGTCCTGGTCCAAAATACAGCTGTGTGTGAGCATAGCAGTAGAAGCTCATGCAGCACCTCTGGATAATATTTCCCTGGCGCAGCATGTATGAGAGCATGCAGAGTCTTATTTGTGGAGGAAGTATTAACATTAATAAAATCATATCTGTCAGTTAGGTATCATTTAAACCAGCCTTTTGATGTTCCTTTAGTTCCAAAGTTATCGATCTATAACTTGATAAAATGTATGGGCCAAGACAGGGTTGTTGGGTCAAGGTTTAATTACAGTCATTTTCAAAAATCTGCGATACATTTCCTGATTTTTAGTTGACCTGATCTAACATTGATGTAGATAAGAGAAAAAAAGAAAAAAAAAATCAGAGTAGTTGAGTTGGGATAGGGTCTAAAAGTCATATGGATGGTCTAGCTTTGATGATGGTTGAGGTCGGCTTAAAAAAAGGTGAAGATAAAGAGCCTACAGAGAGCAACAACGCCCACAGCTGTTCTTGGCCGGGCTTGGTTGACTTCTTCTCTAATTCTGATGATTTTACTGTTAAAGAAGCTCATAAAATCTTCACTGCTGAAAGAAATGCTTAGCTCAGCAGAGTTGTGACTTTTTGTCAGTCTGGCTACAGTGCTCAACAGAAAACATGGCTTATTTCTGTTTGCTTCTATTCATGACAAATTATAAGATGCTCTAGCATTTATATATACCGTGTATTATCAAAATACCTTTCCACACCGACTGTACAGATTTACAGGAATATCACTTCATTTTATGCATTTTTTTTTTGTTTGTTTTGTTTTAGAATGCAGATATGTCAATTATACCAGGGAGTTAAGCTCCTATGGTCAGCAACCCTCTTTTCAGAGAGGCAACTGCATTAAAAACTGAATACAGTATACCTGGAGTATGCTTGGCATGGCAATAAATATCTGCAGAAGTAAATTTCAGGTCATTGCCCTCAATTGTTCTACGATATTCTACCGTAATGAGTTGAGAAACTATGAAGTGGCCTCCTGACACATACAGTACAACAAATGTATTGTACAGATACAGTGCAATACAGTATTATTGGATAGACATCTGTTGTAATAATATGTTTTATTATGTGTTATAACAGCAGGAATGTTAAATACAAATATTATTAATTAGTGGTTGGAGAGGAGAGGGTTTTAGAGGGGACACTAAGGACAAGATAGAGGATGTGAATAAAGAAGTGGGTCGTTTCATTTTTTTTACTTTTTGAGAAAAGCACATTGATTCTAAAAGATAATTAACGACTAGCTTTAGGCTGTCAATGTCAACATCCATGTGAATATTAAAGTCTCCTACTGTGTTGACTTTGTCTGTAACCAGATAGGAAATGTGAAAACTCAAACAAACTTTAGATAAGCAGCAGGAGTTCAGTACGCTATCACTAACAAAACTGGCTCTTCTGATTTCCAGCTCAAGAGGGTTAGACAAAGCGTGAGACTTTTAAATATATGTGTATTTAGGTTTAGGTTTCATTTGAAGACTGGCTTTATAGATAGCTTTTACTCCACCTCAGCATGTGCTTCGGGGAATATGTTAGAACATGTTAACATAGCTGGGGTGGTGTTGACTCCTTTAAACAGATTTTCTCTTCTTCCTGCAGCCACAATTTTGATTTAACAAAAAATATCAAATGATTTCAATTCAGTTATATTGTCTCCAATACATTCAGCACAAGAAGACATAACAACTTCATATGTCTGATTTATTTTCTGTAAGCTTAAATAAAGGCTTTCCAACGCCAGATGCTAACTGCAATCCGAAAAAGACAACAATTATGTTAATAAAATCAACTCTGAGCACCAGTATAGTTTCTCTGCAGTCACATCAGCCTTTGTCAGATTCTTGGCTGATCAGTGAGCACAAATCCAGCTTTTCAGAAGAGTCGAAGTGGATTAAAAAAGCATTTTTTTCTTTAGCCGAAAACGAAGAGCACTCATGGAGTTCATTTGTTTGGGAATACATTGGAGAGCTTTAATCTTTCAAACCCTTGCAAATACAAAACACAAATAGGCACGCCCAGTCAGATTATACACTCACACACACACACATGCACACAAAAGAGAGAGTACTTAATGACGCAGTTCAGTGGAGTGAAACCACACAGCAGTGCTTATTTACCAAAGACATTGTTTTGGCCAAATAGCCAAAAAGGTATGTGTGTGAGGCAAGTGCACATCTCACAGGACTAAAACACAAATGCATGTGTGTGCAAACACATATGTAAAGATGTACCAAGACAACAATATGCAGCTTTTCTTTCACAAACATAAAAAAATATATATCTAATTATTTATGTATGAGTTCCATACCTTTTTAACTTAAAAACCTTTTACACAATAAATCTATGACAATTAATGATGAGTTTAATGTCTTCTGCAGGAAATCGTTCATGAAGTGCATAAGGATTTAACTGGCGGGACATTTTCAGCACCTGTAAACTTCAGCGCTAGACTGATAGATTTCTCTACCCCAAGAACCCTGAATGCTACATTTTACGCACTCGAACAGAACAGTCTAGACGAGACTCAACTGGAGCCTCAGTGACTCACACTAATTCACATATGACCCACCAGGAAATTAATAACACCACTTCAAAGGCACTTTCTGAGAAATGTGAACATCTCTTAGCTCAGGATCCAAAAACATGCTCATGGATCTGAAAACGCCCAAAAAAATGAAAAAAAAAAAAGCTCTTCCTCTCCACACTGAAAGAGCACTGAATAAGTTGTTATACGTGTTTAGAAATCATGTTCAGATCAAACTGCCAGCATGTTTTTTCTTGCTCACAAGGATGTTAGTGCAGCTCTGTTGAGAAAGAGCCTCCCGTATGTTCACAATAGTAGAGAGGCAAACAGGAAAATAGAGAATAGTAAAGTAAAATGAATATTAATTGCTTCTTCTTCTCCCACACATTGATGCTGATGGATGAATATATTTTCACTGGTGAATTCTGCCTCACCCACACGTGCACTTTTTCTCACCTCTCATTTTTCTCACACATGTTTTTCTTGGTGTATCTTTCTATTTTCTGAAGTACAGAACAGTTATACAAAGAAATATGGTGTGAAAACTGAAGCAACTGTCGGTGCTCGAAAAGCTGCTCACATTATTGTTATCAGAGAAAACGTGGAACACTAAAGCAAAACTGTACATGAAGAGTAAATTGTACATTAACGTGATATAAATCTTTGATTTTAATCTTCATGCAGGTGCACTCTCACCACTGACTTACGTTTACACTCACACACTGTCACAGCTGTGGGAGACATCTAGAGCACCCCATTCTCCACGTAGCATTTGATTGGGATTTTCCCCCCAATGCTGACCTGCTATTGGTTGGTTTAATGTGCGGCTGGAAGGCAGCACTTTGCAATAGCAATACAGGCGTTATTAGGTAGCTAGCTTCACATTCAGTTCAATTTCCTCTCTAAATTAGCTGAAAAAGGAGGCTCTGCAACCCATCCCCCAGCTGCACTCTTCCAGTTTAACACACCAATAAGATGTACCGTATTCCAAATCACAGCTGGTATTTGAAACAGTATAGATGATGCATATTGTATGCAGCCATCTTTTTTCTTTTTTCTTTTTTTTTCGCTTGTGGAGCACAGCTTTTGTTTTTATACAGCTTTCTCTACAAGGACCCATTGTTGTTCAATGAATCCTTTGACTTCATGTTCTTAACTGCTGACAGACATCAAACGGTAATTAAAATCATTCACTGAGTCAGTGGTAACTGTAGACAGGTGGGGAGGCATGTTAGACTAAATATGCATGGAGGGGCTTGAAGGACTACGTTTTATTTCAATTACTGGTGCACAGGCATGCTCAGCTGGGGATGGACATGTTATCAAACAACTGCTGGCACTAGTTGAAATGTAATTATAGAAAGAACCTGCAACATTTGTACAAGCAGACAGGCTTTGCTCTGGATATAAAATGACCAGTAAAAAAAGAAAAAAAAATGTAATTAATACTTTGTATATTGGAATTAAATGTCATTTCAAACATTTTTTTCATGACTAAATATGTTTTTTTTTTTTTTTATTAAAGCACCATCTTTTTCATATATAGTTTCTATTCTTGGTTCAGGTTTTATATTCAAAGCTTTAATTTAAATCTCAACATTTAAAGCCTGCAGCTCTGGCTTTGTGAGGACCCGTTCATTGTGATAAGTGTTTGCTTGCATGAAAGGGTAATAATACCGTGACATAAAAGAAGAAGCAAATAGTCTAGTCTTTCTTCTTTGTTTATCACATTACTGCCAAAGCATGTGATCGATAATTTGTCAGCACAAGCTCCACAAATAAAAGTCACGAGTTTATTAGATTTTGTTTGTTTCTGTGCCTGGTGCTATCAGTCAGGAAACCTTTACCATAAAGAAAAAATCTTTAGTAATTTGACTATAAAGCCTGTCAGTCAACAGAGATTGTCTGCATGGCCTCTGGTGCACACCCAACCAGTCTGTCAGTCTTCTTATTGATATCTGCCATGCAGTGTGGTGGTGGCATTTTGGAAAAAGACAGAGGCATTCCTCAGCCTGAAACTGAATTATTCATAACATTGCACATTTAATCAAAGATGAAGAGCCAGCTGCCTCTGTTGCAGATATCGCTGTTTATCCAGTTTAAACAATCCTTGAACTTTATATTAAGAAAGCATGTGAGGTAGTTACCCATTTCTGCAAATAATATAAAGAAAGAAAAGTAAAATCTCTGTTTGGTTAAATAAGCTCCTTTAAATTTATATTGGCTGTTTTGCTCATGTTATGTAATTCAGATGAATCTAAGAAGAATCCCCACGATGTCTGCACACAGCTAGATTTTTTTTTTTTATTTATTCAGTAATTATATTAAATA
The DNA here is from genome assembly GCA_037176975.1 of Arrhamphus sclerolepis. NCBI lineage: Eukaryota > Metazoa > Chordata > Actinopteri > Beloniformes > Hemiramphidae > Arrhamphus > Arrhamphus sclerolepis. Next base: position 4,585,175 of record JBAMYA010000002.1, on the reverse strand, counting down.
AAGGATAGCATTCTATTAAACCTAAAACACAAGAGTTACACCCTTACCGATGTGTACAGGAAGCCCTCACTGTTCATAGCCAGATAGAGTTTGGTCTGCACCCCCTGGATGGCCACCACTCGCAGCCCCACTGGAATGAGGTTGAACATGGCTGAAAAGAGACGAGAAAGAGTAAAACAAGTAATTCAATTCAATTCAATTCAATTTATTTATATATCGCCTATTTACGACAAGTCATCTCTAGGTTACTCATTGATACAAGATGGAAATAATTGTGCTGTTATTAGGAAACAATTGTTCTGGTCACAATGCAGAAATGTGTAGTGTATCTTGTTCCTTAACTGGTATTTTAATCATAAAAAAGATTCTCCATCCATTATATATGGACTTTATTCAGGGTCACAAGGGTCTGCTGGAATCAAAACTGCCCTCAGATGACATCAAAAAATTCAGATACAATAGTAAACTGCACTGTTTCCCAACAAGGACAGCACGATGGCTGGGTGGTTAGTATTGTTTCCTTGCAGCTAGAGAGTTCCCCGTTCAAATCCCATCTTGGGCCTTGCTGTGAGGGGATGGCTTGTTCACCCCGTGCTTGTGTGGGATTTCTCTGGATACTCCAACTTCCTCCCACAGGCCAAACACACGCCTGTTAGGCTAATTGGTGATTCTACATTGACATTAGGAGTGAGTGTGAGTGTTATCAATGATAAACATCTAATCTACATTAAGCTGTGATTCAGTGTGTTCTTACTATAGATCTCTTTTCAATCACTTAGTGGATTCCTATCAGACCCCTTTGAATAAAGTGCACAGTAGAGGCTTCTTGAAGGGCCATTTTATTTGTTCTTATCGTTTGAGCACTGCAAACAAACCTGTCTCTGGGCTTCCTTTGTAAACAATGACCATTTAAATGCATAATATATTTAGTTCATAGAGGCATTGCCAACATATTCTCGGTTCAGTGGACAATTATGTCCATGGAGCACTGGCTCTGTGATAGTCTGTATTTGGTGCCCTCATCTTCTTTCTGCCTCTCTTAGTTTATTTCCCCTTATGACTCTTAGTCTCCTGAAATACCAAATGAGTTTTATGTCATTCTTTTGTCTTGGCTTGCATCTAAAGTGTCATGAAGTAGTATATTATATATCTGCCACACAATAACAAAGGATGTCAAGATTGAAAAGATTGAAAATCCCATGAGCTTATCTGTCAGTCCTCATTTGAAGGGTGCATTGAATGGTGACTAGCCTGATTATTTGCAGTATTTCTGAAGCAGCTGTGCTAAACATAGAATGCTTTGGTTTAGTCTGTTGTCTGTAGTAAAAAGCTGCACCTCCACTGCAGGAACTTTCCCCGGGGACAAGGAATCATTGGAGGGACCAGGGTTTAAATACAGTCCCCCAGCATGTAAAACTGGAAAATGAAATTAATACTCTCTCACACACCTTCAACAAAATATTGTCTTGTTAGAATAAGATCAATAATTAGATTATTACTATCCACGTAAGTATAGTGAGCGTGCTTTAGCATACTGTTAAAGTGGTACTTGAATGGTTCAAAGAGAAATATTGAAGTGTATTTGAATAAATTAGCTAAAGCCCATATCTCAATCTGACTGAGAATCTGTGGTGCAGCATTATAATTACAACATAAGACAAAACCAGGCCAATGTTTTCTAGTCTTAAAACATCTTTGTTTAACTGCAGTGCAGAGGCTTGGTGTTTTTTTTTGCCAGCAATTTAGGTTATAAGCAGTAAGCCTGCTACTGCACAAATTCACCATGTATATCTTGGTTTTGATATAGAGACAGAAGGAATGTAAGAATGTTTTACATTTTTTCATTAAAAAGCTCTAAAACCAAAAGGAGTCACAGTATACTATATTTCACATTTGAACAGGTAAAACTACACTTTTCTTGTATGCAGCAAAGTTTAGATATGATTATTTGATGTCTTGTTCTTGCTCTGCGAGCAGTTCTTGTATTTATAATTGCAACCCTCTCGCTTCACGTCACTCAGCTGAGTTTTCTCCCTTGATGCTTCCATCACGATGTACATGTATACATCAGCACTCAACTTCATTTCAGGAGGATTACCAGGTGGCGCACTGATAGAGATTTTCGAGAGGGGAAACTCAATTACGTCCTGGCTTCTAGAAACACCTGAGCACACTGAAGAGGATGACAGGACCGCCACCCACACACAGCCATTTCCTGATGTACAGAGGCACATGGAATGAGAAAAGTGAGGAGGCCTAAGGGACAGCTTTCACGATTCTCTCATTTCCACCTACTACCAGCAAAGAGTCAGGACCAACTCAATGTGACAATCAACCTGAGGCTTCTCAACAACAGAGAGCTGTATTTCAAATCACGGCCATATAATTCTAGAAGAAATGTCCCAGCAATTAGAGCAGCACAAATTTGACAATATAACAAAGCTCCAGAGCTAAAAAGGGAAATTTTATGACAACATCATAATGCATTTCGATGTTTGATGAAGGTTGAACTTTAATGGCCTTACTTTAGGAATGTTAATGGGTTTCTTAAATAAAACTGCAAGATTGAGTTTAAGAAATAGGTTAAATATGGTTCAGCTAGTAAAATACTGAATGCAGTTCCAGTTTAGTTTCCCTAGCTCTTTTTTTTCTAGGCAACCAGGGAATTTATTCAGCTGTGATGCAACACAAGAAAATAGCTGATACTGTATAAAATGATGGAGAAATCACTAGCATTTATGAGACTTTGATTTTTATTTCTGGCATTTCTACAGAAAATGTCACAGAGATATCAGATTTCTTGAATAACTCAGCAAGATGACCAGAACCTGTGAGCCATGCAGCGCAGCTTCAGTAACAAACACTAAATCCTCAGTTTCATATATGCATGCACATGTGTGTATGTGGGTCTGCGTCTGTGTGTGTGTGCACGCGTATGAGGAGGTCCTCTCCCACCATCACAAGACACCACTAGCTCCAAGAGGACTGCTCACTCCGTCACCATGGAGACAAGCGCACCCAGCTCCTAACAACACTATTTTTGGAGCAGTGCAAACAGCTTCACTCTTTCTCCTTTTCCTGTTCAGAAGCACTCTTTAATTTTCTCTTCACAAACTATTCTGGTCCCAGTGTGAACCAGTTGTTATGTAACTCGATAGAAATGAGAGCCCATGCACATATTGTACGAAGTGTGGCTCAGTGAGTATGTGAAGTATAATTCTGCGCGTGTTTGTGTCCGTGTATTTGTAGAATATTTAGATATTAAGCATCTTTCAGGTCACGCTTGTGTCTACTTTTTTTTTTTTTTCTTTTTTGGTATTTTGCTTTGGTAACCTTTTTAATTAAAATACAAAATCCTGTCACAATTACAAGGTTCTGCTCTGCTTACACAACATCCAGCTTGCACAGAGCATCTGCTGATGTAGCAGACACGTCTCCACCCAGGGTGTAAATGAATACAGAGGTTCTAATTTGGAGGCTCCAGATACGTTTACATTTACTTAGTGGGACTACTCACTAAGTATTACATCAAAGCTTTAGTGAGTGCACCAGGTAGATCATTTCTCAATATTATTTTGGACAAAGCAGATTACACCTACAGTAGTCATTAACCACTGGACTGTTCTAACATAATGTTCATTGTACTGTCTAATTATGAAGTGATCCATTTCTGCAGCATTATTACCAGACAAATGGCTGTGCTGTTAGTGTTCCACTGATTTCCTCTTTAATCTATTGGAAAACAAAGAGGTGGTGGGTGTTATGGCTATAATAGGGATGCATCACTGGATAGTATAAGGCAAAACTCTCTCTTGCCACAGAGGCAGTGTGTAGGTGAGTAAAAAGTAAAATTTCACTGCTTCTCATTTCTGTGCAACTTAAATACATTAACAGAGACAAATCTCCAATATTAACCATTTAAAAGGGAATCTAGGATGTTGAATCAAACCTTACTGCATTGCATTGTCTCTCTTAAACGGCCTCATAAAAACAATGTTAAATTTGAAAAGTTGTGAAACAGTATAGAGAAGAAATCTGCAGAACAAAGTATTGATGAGGAACTTACTGTAACCACTGTCCTCCTCCTTTGTTCCATCAATGGTTCCATCTGCCTGCAGCTGCAGGTGGAAACCTTGTCGACTGTACAGCTTTGTCACGATCCCCTTGAGCTGGGGCTCTGCAGAAAAAGAGAATGAAAGAAAATGAGACAAAAAGATGAGAATGAAAGAAGTAGCAAAGAAATATAATTTGAAGCCCTCTAATGGGTGATTTTGAAGTTTGTGTTTTACTGCTTTCCATAAATGTCGACATGAAGCCACAAAAATATATACAAAAACAAAAAAAGATAAGTCAAAGAAGTCAAAGAAAAGTGGATCAGAGATGTTCAAAAAGGAGCAATTATGATGTCTAATTGTGATAGACCGAGACGCATGTCAGTCACACATCACAGCCCAAAAACAGCTTACTCGAGGGAGTAACCTATAATTTGTGCACCTAAGAATTACAGATTTTTTTTTTTCTTTTTTGTTAGAAACAGACTTGCAGTAGTTTGACCACACAGTCATGGTAGTTGAAACTTTTGACCAGGTAAAAAGTAAGAACTACTTTTAGTCCATGAGCACAACAGTTTCCTTCTTTTCTCAACAATGAAATGAAATAAAAAAAGGCAAACCATGTGGCTTAGTTTCTGATAAATAAAACTAAAGGTTGACAGCAGCATAGAGTATCAAGTCAAAAATGTATTTTGGCAAAGGCACACAATGGCCCAGCAATACCATTTTTTTCTCATGATTATCATAATTTTCTGATGCATTTGAACTATCCCAATAAGGTAAAGTTAAAAGTTACATTGTCAAAAGAACCTGAAATAATACTATGCTACTACTACTATTTTTGTGAAAATGCTTGTCAGATCAGCCTCACAGTAAAAAGAAGTTCACAGTCTAACAATCAAAGAGTCGCTTTACACATCACAATAGTCACAAAATATTTATGAGACCTTGAACCAGAAGGTGGTATTTTTTTTTTTAATTACACATGTAATTACAAGGTAAGTCTTCAGAGAGTTCATATTACAACCTGGAATGTTACTGTGTAATGTGATGTAATGTGGCTGGTATTGCCAGCTGTATGGTCACAATCCAGCTCTTTCCCACATGTTCCATATAGTCAGAAAGGACAATAGCCCTTTCTTTTATTTGTGGTCAGACTGTCTTTGTAACATCAAAGTAATATATACAATATGAACTAAATGCAGCTGAAGTTTTGCTTAAAGCTTACACCAGGAATTATGTTATGATTTTAGTGTAAAACTGTGTTGTTGTTTTTTTTCGAAATCAAGTTATTACACCTTGGCATAACAAATTGCATATAATCGTGACCTTTACAGCTTCGCTCACTTCATGTTCACAGCAGTGTATATTTCATACGCACATCATCACATAAAAATACAATAAATATTATATGCAAAAAGTATTTTTTCACTTGTTTTTGTCTGGTGAGGCAGCATGTGGAGGTTAAAGATAGACAACGCCTTCTTCTTACTGCTCATTGTTTCCTCCACAGGATAGAAATGGAAGTTGACAGTAAGCAGGGTGCAAAAACTGTGGGATATTTATGTTGTTATACAAACACGTTCCCTGCACAGCTCTGAAATGAACGCAATTGATCAGTCTGAATAAATCTGAGATAAAAATCAGTCTAAGATGACAATAATGTAAGACTTAAAAAAATAAAAATAAAAAACAAAAACAACATCTTGATGTTTCACAGTGATAAAAGGTAATAGACACCTTAGGGTCCCTCAATCAACAATAACCTTATCATTATCATTAACCTTATTCATTTATTTATTCAGGTTGTATATATATGCAGTTTAATCTTTGTGTTTGTCAAGAGTTTGGCAGAATTCCAAACAAAAGTTAGAGCCTGCTTGCTTACATGTGAGTGCCAACCAGTCTCTGTTTTATTTCAGGTAGGTTATGTAACTATTAGTTTATCCAGGGGATAACTATTTATTTGAAATTGTGAGCTCAGACTTGTGACAGTGAGTTCTTATTAAACATATTCTTATGTGTAATGAATAAGTGAGATCTAGCAGAGATGTCAATTATAGTTTCGCCTCATTCTCTCAACAACTTTGACAAAGCTTAAGCAAACATTTTGAGCACTAATATTCTAAATGCTTAACAAATGTGAAACTCTGTTCGGTAGGGAGTTAGAGATGGGAGTTAGAGACCAAGCGATAATAGCGTGATGTAATCGCACAACAGACCTGGTCGCCTCCTTCTCCTCTTCTTGGAGCCAAAGAGTTTGACTCGTGAGAAAACGTTGAGTCGGCTGGGTTTTTCACAGCCCCCTTTGGCTTTACTGGGGCTGTTAACGCAGCGGCAGGCATTAGACTTCTCCCGCTCCCTCGCCTGCCTTTTCTGCCTTATGAGGGAGCTGGCTATAGCCGCCGCCATGGCCAGTTTGGCAGCGCTCTGGGAGAGAAAAAAACTTCCAGAGAACCGTGAATCCTTTCACTCCTTCGAATAAAGCCCGAAATTGGATTCTGAAGGGAAACTTCCAGGTGATAATCTACGAGAACTGTTCACAAATTAATTTTGAAAGTGCACCAAACAGTGAAATGGAATAGTCCCGGTGATGAAGTAAAGCAAGTTGGCTTAGATAATGTCCAAATCGATCATCTTCGTGAATTTGGGCCTTATTCGAAAACTGTCCTTTGTATCTCCAAGAAAAATATCAAAATTAACAAAAATGAAGAAATACACGTTCCATCCGAAGCTACAAAAAGATTTGCACCAAAACACGTTGCACATCTCTCCAACAGTATCATTTTCTTGGTGTCACAAAAAAAGAAAGAAAAGAAAGAAAGAAAAAACAGCCTCAGTCTCTGTTAGAAATGTTGCATTGTCCCGCAAAACTACCCAGACGTGCACATGGAAATTGGACGTAGTCGTGAATGAAGCTCAGTACACAGCCTATGGGTGGAAACACCTGTTTGCAGACGCTCCCTATCTCGTTGCCTTAATCCCTTTCCTTACTCTAACTACTGCAGCAAAAAAAGACAAGAAAACCATATTTTGCACACGCAACGCAGATAATCTGAACGATTCACTCCGAGATCCTATTTGTTTTTCTGTCTTGCTAAAGCGAAGCAACACCAAGTACGTGCAGAAAGCGCTTCATGCTGAATCAGTATCCGAGCAAGGCGCAAAACACAAACTCCGTCAGTCCTGCTGCTCAGATCATCCCACCTACAACCTGGAGAATGAGCAGCGGGGAGGAGGGAAAGGACAGGGAGTCTAAGACACAAACCCAGTCAGTGTGCGCAGTTGGAACATGTGTGAAGAGCTCCACACAAGCTTCCATACGGGATCATTCATGTTAAATACGAAAGGAGAGGGGCGTAGAATTGTGGAGGGTGGGCACAGCAAAGGGGACAAAAAAGAGAAAGTGTGCATGGGGAAAGAGAGCAGGAAAGAAAATCACGAAAATTCTAAAGGATTAATGTCACCATTAATGTCAATATATTGGCATTAATCAACGAATCCATTTTCAACTACCTTAGCTTGCAGATGCTTGTGAGAAATAAAAGATGTCACTGTTACGACAACGTCGTAACAGTGACAGTGATTAACAAATTAAGATCTAAACGTGATGCTGGACTTTTTTATTTCATAAATTATCATAAAATTTATATTGTCCAAAGAAAACAAATACATAATAGCAAAAGTAATTCTAATAATATTAACGAAAAAGAAAAAAGAACTGTGTTTTTTCACCTTAGAGATGTCTTTACCTTAACATTTATAATAGATCGCTGATGTTGAGTGGTTAATCCTCTTTGAAAACTGTAGTCAACAGAAGTCTCTTCCCGAACCTACAGACTTCAGGTTATGTCAAACACCGTCATTTGACTGCCATCCTCACTATTCCCTTGCTTTTTCTCCGCGTTGGATTCGGCACATTTGACAGACTAACCAATGGTGCCATCTACAGTCTTAAAGCAAAAATGTTCACTCTTTTTTAAATAATGTATTTACTCTTATTCATATTAAATGTTAAGTACCGCGCTTCAGAATTGTAATACTAAAGATGAAGCAGTTTTACAATTAGTGTAAAATCTCAAGTGCAAGGGTTAAGGCAGATGTAAAGTATCCAAAAGTAGTCAAAGTTATCAAAACTAGATCGTAAACATCTTATACATGTTTTAAATAAAACATAAAGAAAAGCTATGCCAAAAATGAACCAAAACTTCGAAGAAAAGGTTTGAAATTAACTACAAATATAGCGTTCTCCACTTCAGCACCATGGACAGCACCGTGATTAAACGCTCAAGAAAGCAACGCTCTATTGTCGGTGCGATAAAGAATATCAAATAAAATAACTGGCGTTAACACAAGCCACAAAACCTATTTTTACAAAAGAACTTGGTAAGCTTTGTCTCAGTCACACTGAAACAAAATCTGAAAGAAAAATAAAACGCTCTGAGTAAATCCAAAAGCAAGAACCGCAGCCTACCTGAAACAGATTTCCTCAGGGGAAACGTCATCTTTTCTTTACCACGCAAACAAAGCTATGACTTGAATATTTGTAGTCCTTGTAAGTACTGAAGTGAAGGCGCCGAGACTAGATCCACCAAAGTTCAGTCCAATGTCAGACAACTGTCAGAAGCGTAGTGGAGGAGAAAGCATTGAGGCGTGGCCATCAACAGGAAGATCATTATAAGACATTAGCTACATGCCATTATGACTTCTAAAATGCTCATTAAACATTCATTTAGCGGTCTTGTTGATCCGGCAGACAGTGGCGTGTGTTTAATGTATTGCTGAGATCGGAGAGAGGGATAGTGGTCGGGGAAGATTAACGAAAACTAAACGAAAAAGCAGGCTGTTTTGTACTTCCTTCTTCAGGCACTGAAGACTTTGCTCTCATATTACAAAAGTGATGTAAAATGATACGATAATGCTTTGTCTAAACCAGTTATACAGGCCTTTCCAGTGTGAGCTGAAATATCGATGAGACGTGTTAGACTTTGCATTAGACAAAGTGTTTTTTCAAAGACAAATCTTTCTTCTTTGACATTGCAGGGGCAGTTTTCTTAAAATGTGAACGTTTGTTTTGTTCGTTTCAGTGTGACCCTGTCCGGCGAACCAAGCTGTATACATTACTCATGAGAGTGAGTGTGGATTTCTCATTTTCCAGACAGTCCAGCTTCACAAAGTCAAATCACAAATGGAATATAAATTTATAATATATATTTGTAGTATACGTTAGGAGACTATGTTGTAAAATTCCAGAGCCTTGGCTACAGACAGGTTTGAAAGTGAAAGCAGGTTCAATAATGTCATATACAGCACAAACGATATGAATTTAAAAACAATGTATTCTCACTTTCTAAGGTGCATTGTGTTTAACACTAGATGGCGCAATTCGACTGACCAAAAGGAGCTCAAATGCACACTGAACAGAAAAAGTAAATACAAACCACAAAGTGCATTATATCATTTTCATTCAAAGGCCAGGATAAATCATGAAGTTGTTCTCAAAACACTGAATAAAAACATTATGCTCTATTTAGGCAACATCAGTGACTTGACTCTCTTTTTGCTGTTAAATATGAAAACCAACTGCTATGACCTAAGGTTTCCCTAAAACCATCATTATTCAGTATTTTACTTGTAGAGTTCCAGGCATTGACTCCATTGACTTCATATCCACTGCCTCTTTGTGTTTAGATAACAGATTAGATAACAGATATTCACAGCCTATAACTGACCTGCCAAGTTAGGCTTTTTTTTTTTTTTTCTCCATTCACCTACAAAAGAATCATTCAAATATTGTGTGGAATTTATATATCACCAAAACTTTACAACAGTCTAATCCCAAATTATTTAAAAATGTCAAAAAGTCAGCTTTGAAAGAGAAAAATATTCATAAAATATGACTTCATTTTAATGGTTTTGTGGGGTCTGACAGTACCAACAAATCAATATAACGCAGATGAGGCTTACCATCATCAATGTGTTCTACAGATGGCTTTCCTGAGGTGGTGACTGTCACCAGAGCAGACTTTAACCTGACTTGTTCTAAGGCAATGTGGCTTCCAAAACCATTAAAATGAAGTCATATTTT
>JBAMYA010000002.1:4553675-4564968 GCA_037176975.1 Arrhamphus sclerolepis | reverse complement strand
CCTCCCCATTCCTTTCCCCACTTCCCCCCCCCCCCCCCCCCCCCCCCCCCCCCCCCCCCACCCCCCCCCCCCCCCCCCTCTCTCTCCCCCTCACACTTCCTTTTATTCAGAATGGAGTTCCTTCAATTTTGCACTGTCAGATTCTGGATAGTATTGCAGAGAACACTGCTGGTATAAAGGACTTGTTTGTCTGCAGCTACTCTGCAGTACAAATCCTTGTCAACTGTAATAAATATTTGATAGCTATATATGAGCAGCAACGGCTATTTACAGTGGACAAGAAAGGCTTTGAGTCAATTGCTGCAAAGTGCTGTACTGAGTTTTGGTTGCAACAGATTTATGTAGAGCATGAACAGAATTTTTTACTGAGGATATTCTTGTTTACTTTAAACTCCAGTCAGTATTCAAATTCTAATCTTCTTCTGTATCATCTACAGAAGATAGCAGCGAGCATTCCCCACCATTTTAGAGATGCTGCCAGTGAGCATCATCATTGGTAGGGATGGCAGCGATTTTTTTCCACCTAAGGTCTTAAGAAAGATGGTGAATGCTATCTTTAGAATAGTTCAACTCCTTTGCCCTGTCATCACACTGCTTTTTTCCCTCTCACTTCAAAGTCATCAGACTCCTTTGAAAAAGCTGTATTTTTATGTTACGAAACACAGGAGTTGGAAGTCTAAGGCTTGCGTCCCACTGGGAGTGGAAGCATCGTGGTCCACCTTTGCTCCATCCTCAGGATGACTTCAGGTCCCACAGGGAACATATCAGAAAGAGAGCACTGCCTGCTCTGCTGCTTTTGTGAGATCACGTGTATACAAGAAAGTTTCAAGATCATGAGGGAATCACTCTGTAATCTGCTCATTTAAATGCATTTTCTCTCCAAGTCTTGTCCTCTCTGCAATAATACATATAAAACTTGGTGTGTATCTTTAGCAGAACAGATTGGACTTCAGCTTCTGTGATGCTTCTAAACTACAGCGCGCTGCTTCTGGTGGGATCGCTGTCATTGCCAGTGTGGCAAAGTGTGGTAATTACTGATGTAACGGGTAAATTAAGGACCAACAAAGCCACCTGGGGGACTTACACCCCACAAAATAAAAATCTGAAGGGCAAAAACAGGAGTCTAAAAAGGATTCAAGTTCAGGACCGAGGTGGCAGACCGTAGATTCAATAAGAAAATGATTTTATTGAAATGATACTACAAATTAATCAAAAATAAACCTAGAAAATTAGAAATAAAAGCTACTGGGGAAAAAAGAAAATGTAGGCATGTGATTAACAAACAATCTAAAATAACTATCTCACTCATGTTGAATCTTTACTAACTATTTAAAAAAAAACTAAAATAAGTGAGCTGGGGTCCTCGGGGGGAGGCAGACTACTGAGACAGTGCCCCTCCTCACCAGCCTGAGTGCAGCACTACAAAACAACACACACAACATGCAATAAAAGTGCCCCAGTGCCTTTTTTCATGCAGAGTGAGGTCTTCACCACGGTGCCTAGCCTCCCACCTGATGACGCCCAGTCTGCACTGACAAGCCAACAAACCAAAAGGCAGGCACCTGAAGAGTTTATGCTTCACCTGGGCAGGAGGAGGAGCTAGAAGGAGCCTAACTGAGCTTCCTGGGTGTATTCGCAACACCCCCTACACCAAGGCTGTGTTGCAATATCCATATTTCACGTACTTACCATACTCAGTTTGAGTACGTAGGGTGTTCAGATTACAACTGCAACAAAAACAAGTGTACTGAAAGGACCCGGATGGTGTACTGAAAACGGCCAAAACACTGAGTGCAGCACTTTGTACACTCTTCGTACTTCACGTCCACCATCTTAGCTACGTAGAGGAAGAAGCGGAGCCGGACGGAAGTCAGCTCGAAAAAATAAAAGAAAGAAACCTACCGTAACGGCAACAACGACAACTGGATCGGCTACAGCTCCAGAATCTTACAGATATAAATTTTTTTGGTTTGCATTTAATAATTTGGACAGGTGATGAGCCGGCAATCGAAACATAACTTCTGGTAAGTGCATCATTAAGTATCCGATTTGGAGCGACACTTACTTGCCATACTAGAGTGTACTACGTTTAAGTGTACTCATTGAAGTATGGATATTGGAACACAGCCCTTGAATGGCCATGTGGCACAGCGCAGCTATTCTGCAGGGCTTTTGAGCTCAGTAGTACCAAGGGGTAACACCGACTCAAATATGGTGTTTTAAAAAGTTGTGTTTCCATTAGGTCCAGGGTAAAGCCTATAGGAGTCTGGATCTAATGGAAACAGGATCAGCCTCCTCATCTGTCCTTTTGGCCATTACACTGACCATACAGACAGGGCTAACTGACCATTCCATACCATGTGGTGGTGGTACTGCACCACTTTCACTGGTTGTCAGCTGCTACTAAATAGCAGAAATAGCTAAATGCATACAGGTCAAGGATCACAGATGGATATGGAACAACTTCCAACTTTGTTCAACATTTAAAGTTACACAAAGAACAGTAGGTGTCCCTCTTGTATGCCTATCATTAACAGTTAACATACAACTGCGCCATTGTTAAAAATGACTTGAATGACTTGGAATTCAAAGTTTCTGACTTGGGACTTGACTCGAGATTTGACTATCTCAACTTCTGACTTAATTTGAAACTTTGTGGTGTTGACTCAAGACTTGGCTTGGGACTTGTGGGAAAAGACTTGAGATGTACTAGAGACTTGCAAAATAATGAGTTGGTGTCATCTCTGCCAATCAGTACAGAGTCAACACCAACCAATTCCCATCAGTTTTTCAGGACTGCTCCGGATAATGAACCTATGCCATGGACATAGAGTTTCTGGAAAATTCTCACTGTGGGGCCATTCCTGGCAATAGAGACACATGTCAGTGAAAAAAGAAAAAGAGCCCAAGAACCTCAGCCAATCGAGACCTAATGAACTAACAACTTGAAACAGCAAAAGTCACACAGTAATGCAAATTCATTAGCTGGGCAGAAAATCCAATATCCTCCAGAGTAAAAGGCCCATTCTGGTCAAAAGAATAGCTTTACAATTATGAATAAAGGCTGACATGACCTAAAGTCATTGAATACCTCAACTGACATCTAAACAAATGGCCTTTTTTAGATGGTTGATGTATGTTCTACTGCTGACCATGTTCACTCCTTTTGTTCCATGGTGGTCCCATGGTGGTCTTAAATTATATGCTGAGAATCTCTAGAGTTTAAAAATGTAAAACATTTTATGACAAATCAATAGCAATTATGTCATGTGCCCAGGCCACCCTTTGATGGAGATAATGAGCTTGTTTGTCAGCTTCATAGGTCAGTTTGTACTACAGCACTGCCATTTAGCTGTAAATCAAACAGAAGAATGGAAGGATCACCCTGGAAACAAATGCCACACTGCTTCGATACAGCAATGGAAATGGCAGACAGAGAGAGGAAGACAGAGAGGACATTCTTGATGCAGAATCCATTTCCTCATGTTATTATTTGTAGTACTGCAGGGCCAGATGTCCTGTTTAACTGAGATGAAGAGATGCTAAGAATAAACCTCATTTTCTCAAAACTTTGTGATATCACAAAATGCAAAAACAGAGTGCTGCATTTGAAACCATGCAACATGACTCACATTTTTTTTAATCAGGTCCAAGTCATTACATGGCTACACTTTCTTCTTTTTTTATCAATTTATGATAATACAAAATAGCTAATTAACCATTTAGGTTTCCTTAATTATGCTACATAAGCTTGATGTTACATACTTACATATAAAATAATCAAAATAACTGATATATTATGAGAAAACCACAAATTAAATTATTTTATGGATTAATATTGATTTTGTTCCATTTAGTGAACTGTAACTATTGTCCAATCCACCTAATTTTAATGTTGTGGTATCACCTTTCCATGATACCTCTAACAAAAAGTAACAGTAACAGTAAACTGAGTTGCATCTGTGCAATTAGACAGACTGTATCAAATGAGTATAAGGGCAGACTTGTAACTTTAAAAATGTTTTTGCAGATGTTATCATAGAGAGCAAACCCATGTCATTACAGATACATTTCACAAGATTATTGTCTTTTTGCTCAAATGCCAATAGTCTTCCACGTTACATTGAAGTAGTTTCTTGATTCAGCAACCGAACAGAGCTTTTAATACAGTGCATTTCCATTTTGCTGTTCCACACAACACAGCCCTTATTAATGTCAGAGTTGTATGCCAACAAACAGCAACATGGAACCGCTGGCAGCAGCGTAGAGGGGCTTATACTGTACACATCATTCCACAGAATTACAAGCGATGCCCTCCCAACAGTCTATCAGGCTTTAATCTAACACAGACTGGATTAGCTTTTGTCCTTCATGTGACCCAACCACAAACACTCCATTATGGCCGGAGGCCATAACACCCAGCGGGACCTTAGTGCAGTGCATAAAGCACCTCGAGTCCAGCGCAGTTCTTTTCACCTGAACTTGTCCATGTAACTCTGATTACTAGGATATGTCAAAAAGTCATTAGGTTCATGCAGACATTCTGCAAAGTGAGCTTTTTTTATGTGCCTGCTTAAAGTCAAACCATGGTAGCTTTCAAAAAAAAAAAAAAAAAGACTGGAAGAAAGGAATAATGGGCAACATATGGTTCCCAGCTAGGCTGAAAATTATAGGTCAGGAAAGCCAGTCAGCAAAGTGAGCAATAGTAGCTTCCTTTGACCCTTCCAGCTGCTGGCATGCACTTCCAATCAGAGTTCTGTGGATAAAACAGTACAAGGTGATCGGGTGTCTTACATAATAACAGCATTCTGACACTGAAGAGACAGATAGTTTGATGGACATGTGTGGAGATGAAAACAAAGCAACTTGGAGAACTCAGGCCAAGAGCAGAATTCAATATTTACTGTAATCATTTTAAGTTTTTTTTTTTGAAAAACATCATGACCTTTACATGAAAAGAAGCCTAAATTTAGTAGAACATAGCAGGCTGTGACCATTATGACCTAAATTATTTTCAGCCCAGTTGAAGACTCTTCTTATGATGATGAAACAAATACTCCAGCATCCCTCAACATCCCTCTACCCGTCATCATTCTCCACATACTTGGCATGTCTTCAGCCTACCAAGTGCTGTGCCCCCTGACCTGCGCTGTAAACAGGTGCATTGACGCGCCGCAGGAGCAAAACTGTGAACACGCCACTCCTTTGAGTGGCATTCACTGACTCTCTGCAGTGGCATGTTCACAGTTTTGCGCCTGGAGAGCGTCAGCTTAGCGATCAGTCAGTGCCTTAAGTAATGTAAATGCGCGTTTTCAGAGCAGCACCTGACCACAGCCTTGGGTTTGACTACTAAAACTAATGGCAGACTGATGGGATTATCACAATCAGACTTCTTACATTGAAAAAAAAAATTCTGATGAGCATGGAGTGTGGAGAAAGAGAAAAATAGTGCACAAAACAAAAATAATCTTTAAAAATGGTTAGCTGAAATAAAATGGAAACCTCAAGTGTCCCTTGTGACACATGTGAATAGATAGTTGATTCCTAAAAGGTTTTACAGCTATAAACCTTCACTACTTTATAAGGACAGGCTGTCAGGTGAAGCAAGGACAACACCACTGTGAAATGGAGAGAGAAGGTGAAGGAGGAAATCGGGATCCCTTAAATCTTTTGAACTCTTATTTTCCACCACACCTATTTAGCTGTATGTAATCAGTGATTTAACATTTTGTATCATACTACATGAGGTCACAATTCCAGCATAAGTGTTGACAAATCTCCTGTTTAGCAAGTAGCTGATCTTACACCACTCTGTATCACACTGCTGTTTCAGTGTAGGAGTCTTGGGGCAATGCAAGAGCTTTTACTGACTGCACCCCTGAAGCTGTGGGTATGAGATGTGCCTGGTGAGGCTTGCAGGAGTTCACAGCTCTAGCTACAGCAGATCAGGATGCACAGTTTCTTTGGTTTCTATTTTTTCATCCGTCCATCCATCATCTATAACCGCTTATTCCTATTTTGGGTCACGAAGATCAGCTGGAGCTTATCTGATATTAAAATCATTTTTATGTAGCAGATTATGAACAAATAACACTAGGGCTCTATAACAGACACTTGAAGATCCAAAGAATGAGGGAGGCACAGTTAAGATCCTTTACTTGAAATACATGCTGAGATTGCTAGTTGAAAAGTCCATCAAATGACCACAGAGTGGCTCAGGATGAACACTACATATGGCTTAAAAGCTTTAGTTTCTTCTTTGTTTAGCAGAACTGTGCTGACTGAACTCTGCAACATCAGAAATAATTACTTTTGTGCTCATTTGAACTCTCATATCATATTGTTTACATAACATTTATTACTTTTTTTTAAATTCCAGGATAAATGCTCAGACAAATCTAAAACATGTCCATGTGTAATTGACGGTATAGTTTAGCTCGTTCAATGGACTCATGCTTTTACAGAAACATGAAAAAATGTGGATCCTGACTACAATGGAGTAGTTGTTGAGAGTACTTATTGCTTAGTCTGGTATTCCATAGAACTACTGACAGATGTTTTCCAGTCCTCATCTGCATCCTGATCTCAGATTTACTATTCATTTCTGCCTAATGTTTAGATTTAACACATACATGCAGCACCGCTGCTCAGTCTGGTGGTTTAAGCAGGCGGCCCATCTACAGAGGCTACAGTCCTCCTGCAGCGATCACAGGTTCAATTCCTGGCCTTCAAGCCCTTGCTGCATCCCTTCCCCTGTCTCTGCCCCACTTTCCTGACTGTTCATTATGAATAAAGGCCACAAGAGCCAAGAATAAGAAAAGACATAAGAGATATGTACAGAACAACTCAGAACACCAAAGACCAGATCCACTTATGAAAACAATTTAAATACTTAATTCAAATTCTGAAATTTCTTGTTCTCTTGCGATTTTTCCTGAAATAGCTCGTTGTTATCTCCATCCAGTGCTTCTGTAACTTATGAATAATTCAACGATGAATGTACAGGTGAGAATACTCTACATGTGACACAGAAGAGTGTGTGCTGTTCTAAATCAATCCCTCATTTACAGACTTAGATGCTGTGTGTTTCCATACTTAGAGTGTACATAGAGTAGCCTATACCCTACATTATGACCTAGATGGAAGAAAGAAGAGCAGCAGGGAGACTTAAACACTTTTCTCTGTCTGCTGTCTCCTTCAGCGTAGGAGAACTTCCAGGGAGGCCACCTAATGGGGCTTCATTGGTATATGTGTGGAAGAAATGTATAATTGTCATAGCCTGGCTGCCACCAACACTGTGACCTACCTCAGTCTAGGTTCAGGTATAAAAATGCTCATTCAGCTTAAATGCTCAACATATGTGATTTACCAAAAGGAAGAAATTCAATGAGAGTTCCATATTGTATCAGATTTTCTTTTCTTTTCTTTTGTTTTTAGAGCTAAACTGCACACATTTGAAGGTAAAGACGATGAGGACTGTCATCAAATTAAGTGTCTATCTGCTGGAATAACTAAGGTTAAAATGACCAGTTTGAGCATAAACGGACCGACTAACTAGGCTATTCAGATCTGGTCTAATCTGGGCTGGACTGTTCTGGGTACGTCTGTTGACTGTCCCCTGCTCAGCTCTGCCAGTGTGTACCCAGAGGGCCTGTTATTTTGGGAGCTCAGCTGAGAAGAGATGACAACATCATGGACCGCTTAAGCTGCTTACATTTCCTCAAGCACTCCCAGTGCACCCTGGGATCCACACTCCTCGGGTTGCTACTGTCACTGTTGGTCTGCATGTGTAGAGTGAATGTGAACAGGCAATGAGATGAACACACAAAGCATTCAGATCTCTACATGATTGCACACAGAAAAAGCTCTCCTGCTAACACTCATGTAGAATGATATCAGTGGAAAGCATGTGCTGGGATCAAAGACAGTGTTTGTGAAGCCTCAAGAAGAAAGAATCAGTAGGGGCTGTAGACAAGAGTGAGACAAGGAAACACAGAAGTGAGGATGGATGTGCTGTATGAATGTAAGCTCACACATCTGGAAGAAAGATACAAATCAACACACTATTCCACTGTTGTGTGCCACGAGTATTACATTTAAGTATTATAATGAAATGCAATTTTGTTTACTATTATTTTACAGAACTGTAGGTTTATGCATGATAAAAAGTTAAGTCTAGAGATTATCATTGTAAGTACTGTGAATCGTTTATTTTGCTTAGCAGGATTTTCTCTCTTGTGTCTTCTTATTTGTCCAAGACATCTTCTGACAGCAGCATACTATTCTCTGTTTCTTTTGTGATATTTTAGAAATGTGCAATGTTAGCTTAGGAGCATTTCCACATAGGCCACGTTAGTTATTTTCATGTGTAAACTTGCTGTTTTGGAGAAAATGTGTTTTGATGTGTTGAAATGTGTAAAACAGGCTATGCTAATGTGTACCACTAAGACTCACTTAGGGAGCATGGAACATTTAGTGACTTCATGAATTATGACAGACGCACTGGAAACAGATATTATAGACTCTCCACCATCACAGGCAAGAGGTTCAGAGGACAGTTGTTTTTTACTCAGCAAACAAAACATAGCTTGGAATAATCCGGAAGCTTCAAGAGACTTCTCCCTGCCTGTACTGGTGCAAAATCTGTTGTTACTTCCCAAATGATTACATTAAGTGCCAATTGAAGAAGATGTAAGAAGAATCAACTGCAACCATGAAATTCAGTGGAGCTTTCAGGTGAGTCAGGATGCTGTTTTATGTTTGTTTTTGTGTTTGTTTTTTTCCATAATAATGAAGTCATTATCCAGTCACACAGCTTTTTGTGTTCCTCTTTATGTATTATTATGGCATTCCATTTTTACTCTTCAACCATCAGTTGCAAACACATAAGATTGGATCATTCTGATCGAGGGGTGACATTTGGTCTTCCACGTTGAGTATAATGGTGGTGGAAAGAAAGTTGCAGTTTCTCAACACACCACTAGGGGCTGGTTCCAAAAGTGAGTTAATCTCCATGAAGTGAAGTAAAGCAGACTGAAGCATATATCTTCACATTCAGTTTAAGGCTGCTAGACAGGCCTAACCAGAGAACCCCAGCTGGACTGCGTCTAGCTCATCTTGCTGCAGATGGTACTATCGTCAAGAGATTTGGGGTGTTTGGACCCCTCCAAGTTGACTTTGTGGACCACTGGTCAATAATACCTAACATGAGCACTGTCAGAGTGTGCAGGCTTGCAACTTGCTGTCCTACGCACGGGCCACTGCAACTGGCCTTTCCTCGTGAGTGGCAGGCCAGGTGATGTCGGGTTAGGGTTAGGCCCTTCATTTCAGATTTTACTTTGGTCACAACATTTCTTCTTATTGTTGTTGTTGTTGTTGATTAGCATAATAGATTAGCAAAAGATAGGACACCCCATATCTAACTTATGGTGAATGAACAAAGGTGGAAAAGAGGCATGTAAAACACTCCTCAGAAAACCTACAATTAATGTCAGGTTGTCCAGTTTATCTTATACAAGATATTATTCTGACATGGAAGTAGTGTGATTTGTCAATCAAGCCTCACATATTTAATTTATTTTGGGAACTCATTTTCAGCAGTTACAACAATACTTAAAATGCTTTGCATAGTGGTAGTAACAGGTTAATGGCATTTGAGCTGAGTCCTGTCATGATAGGATGGCTTCATTATGCAAGTTGATATTTTAACAGCAAATATGATGCCAGCATGCCTGGCAGAGTCCTCTGCAGTTAATACAACTCACACTGCACTCAATAACCCTGATGCAAACAGTACAGACTGGCCTCTGTAACATTCCTGGCAGGGGATATCAAAAACTCATCAGCCAGAGGAGTGACATATAATTTGACAGCATGAAATTTAAGAGTCGCTGATGAGGAGGAAGATGAGGAGGGAAACCATATTTTACTCTGAATCCATACGTTAACTAAGATTAACTTTGGAGTGAAGACAGGCACTGAAAAAAACAACTGTTTTTTTTTTTTTTTTTTTAAAGAAGCTCTAATATGCTGCTGTAGTAGCTTGAAAGATGAAATAAGTGGTATTTAAAAAAAGTGAGGAAAAGGATTTTTACTAGAGCATTCATCAAAAAATTGACTCTGGAGGTGAATCAGCAGACTTTCTTTGGACTATTGTTGAATTCAGCATCAGGCCAAAACAACAGATACCCATTTTCCAATAGCAAAATCATGCACTAGCATTTAGGTGAATTTGTGTAACCATCAATAACGCTTGTGATGGTGAAAGAGCCTATTCCTTGGCTACAAAAGTGTTACTTTAGAGGGGAGATAGCCAGTGAGATAAGTCACAGGTTATATGTGCAGACATTCATCAGCATTCAGACTACTGCTGGCTCAGACAGCTTCCTACAGCACAGCGCACTTCAAAGTGGGAGAGACAGGGGGAAGTAAAAAGAGAACGCAAGAGAGAGTGAAAGAAACCATTCAGCCAGAAAACTCACATGCAGTAAACTTATAAAACTATGACCTCCGTCATGCAAGCCCTGGCTATACATTAGCAGTTGCACGGCTCACATAGTAATGACCTTTGAGGAACTAGTAAATCCAAACCAAGCAAGAGAATTTCAGCTTTCTATTATGTATAAAACAAAATTCTCTCCGCTTTCTGGTCTGCTGACAGAGTCCTTTATAGTTTTTTTTTTGTTTTTTTTTAGAGTTGACTCAGATGTTCTATGAAGATTTTCATAAAATGTTGTTTTAATATAACTGAACACCAGTCCCATGGTTCAATTTTGACTAACTAGAGGGTGATTGTGTACAACCAGAAAAGGAAAGGTAAATAAATGCGCTGCAAATAAATATTTATTGCAACAGAAACACATGCAATATGCAGACACGGCTTTCTCATATGAATCAGATGAGCATACAAATACTTAGTTTACTGTAATGACTTTGAAAAAGCTAAAATTATCTAACTGGTGTTGCTCCATGTTGTATATTAGATAACAGGCGGAAACCCGGGCCCCCTCAACAGCGCCCCAACCCAACCTGTCTAAACACAGCAGATGGTAAAGTCATTAGAACTTATCAAACATTACACAACCTCTGTTGTATGAAGTCTGAGGTCAGGGCTCAAATGCTGACTTTTTAAAATGAAAAACTAGAACTTCTGTTTTCTAAAACTTTATTATTCAGACTCAAACATCGAGACTCTGTTCTTTTGTTTTACTGGGCTTATCTATTCAATTCAATTCAATTTATTTATATAGCGCCTATTTACGACAAGTCATCTCTAGGCGCTTGAGAAACCCAG
>JBAMYA010000002.1:4506082-4547208 GCA_037176975.1 Arrhamphus sclerolepis | reverse complement strand
CAAGAACTGGTGAGATGTGGTCTCTATAGCCAGTTCTGGTTAGTACTCGTGCTGCAGCATTCTGGACTAATTGAAGGGAAGGAGTGGAGCTTTCTGTGGCCACAGTTTGCAATTCACTGTTTGTATTTTACTCTATGTACATATTTATTGCTTTGTTTTGTTTTTCTGTTGTTATTTATTGCCTTTGACCTTTTTCTGTTTTTATTGCTTAGTAATACATTTGTGTCTTCTTGAAAGACTGCCCAACTTTAATTTTGGACTCACTGTACCAGG
Organism: Arrhamphus sclerolepis; assembly: GCA_037176975.1. NCBI lineage: Eukaryota > Metazoa > Chordata > Actinopteri > Beloniformes > Hemiramphidae > Arrhamphus > Arrhamphus sclerolepis. Next base: position 4,546,935 of record JBAMYA010000002.1, on the reverse strand, counting down.
GGTACTTTTATGTGTCCGTTTGTTTTATGTACCCAAGGTACTTTTATGTGTTTACATGTTTTATGGGTTGGTGTTTTTTTATATGTACTCTCCTGTTTGCTGCAAAATCAAATGCACCATTGAAGTTAAAGTTGAAATTGAAGGCGACCTCATTTTCGGGCACAAAAATGCTTCAGTCTGACCAACAGAAGCAACATTAGATCAAAATGCTGCCCACACAGGTTTGTACGATAGGCATTAAGCATGATGGGTGCCAGCATTTCCACAAAGGCTACAAAGGTAGTATAAGCACAGTAAGCCCTGATTATACAATGTATTTTTTGATGAAAAATAAACAATTTTGTTTGTTTTTTTATCCACAATAATCCAAGTGATTTTTTTCTTCCTTTAAATATTACAAGATTTATTTAATACTGCATATTTGTTGTTCAGTGGATTTTCCCAAATCACGCCGCTTTTAGATGAACTGCACAAATGTTCTGTTTCACAGAAAAACAACTGAATGAGGCTTTACCACAGCGAAACATAAGCCTTTTATAAATGACAAACATGCTGTCAGTAAAGAATGAGGTCTGGGCTGCCTGAACTCCTCCACAGCCCAAGAGATACAGTACAGTAACAATCGATAGCACTGAGCAAGCATCAGAGTTTTTATTATCTGCAAGGCTCCGACTTGATCCCCCGTTGTAGTGACTAATCTAATTGGAATCAAAACAGACGTCCCAGCTGTGTGGTGCTGCCAAAGAGCAGGAGAAGACAGAGATGTTAGGGATATCTTTTTAAATCAATACTGAGGTACAGTATAGACTTTTTCTTTTAAAAACTGTCTTATCTCCATTCATGCATCCACACATTCCATATAAAACAGTCAAGTTTGAGATCACTCCTCACACATTATAAAAGTTAAAATCAGTCTGTATCAGTCTGTGTTTGCACCTGCAGCAGTTTCAGCTCAGTATCCATCTACACCGCTTAGTAAACTAGACTGAGAGACTATGTGGAAAGTATGCCACTGGGGTTATCGAGCCTGCATACTCTCCATCAGGCTCAGAAATAGACTTGAATTTAGAAATAGGGCAACAAAGGCACTGCAGGGTTTGCACCCATATACAGTACAATTTGGATTCAGTTTCCAATTACAATGACAACCGACAATTGAGATGAATGTCAGAGGAGAATATTGAGAAGCCACATATTACATTTTCAGTCCCTTACCTACCCTGTCTGGAAAAGATTGAGAAGCTCTTGCACTGTGTAGACAGTGTTAATTACTCAAGTATGAATTATTCAGCCTCTGAACGATTCAGTGAAACAATAATGCCTGCGGTCAATAGTTGCCAACACTTGAGAAGACTCTGGTCTCCCTCTGGGGGGATTTTGGAGCCATTGATGGGCTCCATCTTATATGCCAGACCAGAACGTGACACCAGAGTTAAATCTTTAGCTGGCACACTGAATCAGCATCTCAGTTTTAAGCACTGATTGAACATACTGAGTTATGAGAAGGCGTGAAGACAAGAAGTGGAAAGGAAAAAGTCTAGTAACTTTGTAAAGCATCGCGTCATTTCAGGCCTGCTGTGGTTGATAAAAGTAGAGCCTGCTGCAAGTTTGATCCTGAAGTACTCTAGTGATGATGGCATGAAATTACAGGCTGCATCTTCTGCTCCCAACAAGTCAAAACTGACATTTTTATTAATTGATGTTTTTGTTTTGTTTTGTTTTGTTTTATGAAGTAAATAAAACCTTAGTACCTATTTTTTATAGGTACCCTCCCCCTCCCTCACCTTGCTTCATGGTTGAAAACAATAAACCTCCTGTGCACCACACTTACTTACTCTTACCAGACTGGTTTGATCTGAAAAGGCTCTAACTGTTTTTGTTGTAGTTGTTGTTGTTGTTTTTTTGTTTTGTTTTTTTTTTAATAAGCATGTAAAATGATTGCGCAATCAATGGACATTAGTGTTTAAGACCAAAGTGATAAACCAGAGGATGCCCCAAATAACTCCTCCCACCCTAGTTTCCTTTCATTGCCTCCCTGCTAAATCTAGGATAGAAATTGAAATTATGCGTATTACATATAAAGCTCTCAATGCCCTTCTTATCTTAAAGAGCTCATAGTTCCAGGTTATCCTAACACACCTTAACTCTCAGACTGCGTATCAACTTGTGCGCTCTCGAGTTTCCAAGAGTAGAATAGGAGGCACAGCTTTCGGTTATCCGGTGCTTCTCTTGTGGCTTCAACTCCCAGTCAGTGCTTGTGAAGGATACAGCATACAGTATCCCGTCCTTTAAGATTTGGCTTAAAACATTCGTTTTGATAAACCTGTGTAAAGTTAGGTCTGGCTCAGATGTTCTGAACCATGTCCTTAGTTATCCTTCTATGGGCCAAGTGTGCTGGGGCACCTTTTATGAAACACTGGCCTCTTTCCTCACTCTCTTCTCTTAACTTTTCTATGTATGTGTCATTATTATTGCAATTAATATTGTTCTCTTTTATGTCTCATGGGAATATATGCCTGGACTAAACTCTCTGTGCTTGTTGGTCTCCCTTTCCTGTGATCTCAGATCCGTCAGCCAGCTGAGTCTGGCTCTGTTGGACATTTTTAGCTCTGTTACCAGGTTTTTCCTCTCAACTGTCACCACATGCTTGCTCAGGATGAGGGATTGCTCTAAAGACTGGACTATGAATCTGGACTCTTTCGCAATGATTTAGATTAAATCGATTAGAATGGCATAGATTAAATCACAGTTGAATTGAACTGGCATGTCTTTATTCGGACTTTATTAGACTTGTCTTCTGTTTGAAGTGACTTGAGATTGCTTTTTTTTTTCTTTTTTTGGTGCATTGGCAAAATATAAATAAAGGTGAACTGAATTCTTGAGGCTTGCCCAAGGGGGCTATATATAAACCTTCAACTTTTAAACACATTCAACAGTAATCTCAGAGATAAGGAATTTGAAGCCTGCTATTGTAACACTGGTACAAACTTTCAGACATCTGTTTAATACCAAAATTTGGCCACTCAATACTTAGATTTCCCCAGACATTTAACATAATCAAATAATCAGATAGAACAGTTAAAACGATCTGCATCCTGCTTTTTTTCTTGGAAAAGACAGTCCTCAGAAATACAACAATCAACCTAATGCAGAAACTAAATAATAGATTCAGTTTCATAGATCTGTGTCAATCTGTTTTTAAAGCCTAACGCAACTTTTTTTGTTGCTGTTGCTGTCACTCAGATTTGTTGTTTTACTAGCCTGTCATTCAGATCAGTTTATGGTTGGTTACAGGTCTTCAAGGGTGAACTACAGTCCTCCTCACACACCAAACTCAGGTCAGGGATGAAGTTTTCCTCTGCTGCGGTGATGGAGAATGTCTCCCAGGCTCAAGCTTTCTGTTTGCTGCAGTGAACCTGTGCAAACAGAAAGTACCCTGCACTGAGGTAAATGTTCGCCATCTTGTGGTGTATGTTCCAAAGTGCACTTTTACCAACCCATGATTCCCTTGAGGCAGCACACCCTGCAGTTATTCAAATAGATGGTTTACGAATACAGATTGATGCATCATCATCATCATCATGCTTAAATCAGATAATTTAATTAATGGCATTAAGAAGGCTGAGATTTTGAATTAAAGCTTTTACGTAGTCAGACATGGAGGCACACATTTACAGTTTATAGATTAGTTATTGTAGTCCTTATTGTGCTTAAGGTTTTGGCATGTCTGTCTTATAAGGATGTTGAAATACAGCATTAATATGCACCATGAGTCCACGACAGAAGTTGTTTTCAAAATCAAACCAACTTGAAGCTTAAATATAAATGTGTTTTTAACATGATGTTACTGGATCAAATTTATTGTTATAAATCTCATCCAAGTCTGTCCATGTGGACTCCTTAAAAGTAGGCCTCCATGGTACTGCATGTTTTGGGGCTTGAAATGGCTAAATGGTAAGGGTCCATAATCTCAATATTACTGGCCCCAAATGGGAAGCCTAAGTGGGATATATGTGTCCTAAATGGATTTGGGCTATGAAAGAGGTGTATTGTGTGGGCCCCATATAGTCTCAGTAACATATGCCCCTCATAGGTGTGACTCACCTGGTTAGTTGAGTCACACCTAAAATCCAGATAGATCCCACTCGAAGCCAAACGGGCAAACACAGGTAGGGCCACCATGGAGCCTGCAGACAAATCCATGTGAAGCCCATTTCACAGACTAAAGCTCATATAAGCATCCACATACAAATGCTGGTTGGGTCACCAAGGACAGAAAATGGGACAAATGACTTTGAATTTATCCAGTGAAGTCATGTAACATAAGGTCCAGCATTTGAAGAGCTGGAGCCTGAAAACAGTTTAGAGAGCAGGACATGAGTCACAGTGGCGAGCTCTTAGGAAACCAACTGGGACTGATTTTGAAACCCTATCCTTAGAGCAGAACTTCCGTGATTTCTCAAAAGTCTGATCTAATCGGTTTGATTTGTAAAACCTGTAAATCTTCCCATCTCATATCCCACACTTGTTATTTATAAACAAAATGTTGTTGAGAAACATAAAAGTTTTTCTGTGAGAGTGAATGTCGATGCACACACTGCATTTCTGTGAACAAACACAACTCTTTGTGAGTGCACATGTGCAAACAGTGACCTGTACTTTGGACTGATGATCCGCAGCGTATACGTCTGTCAGGATGTCACAGAAATTTGGAATTGGGCTTGCGTTTCTGTCTTTTCTCCTTTTTGACTTTCAGCCTGGATCTGGAGGTATTATTGGCTTTAAGTGATGTTTATGAATAACTGTGAAGAGAACAATTACTGTTTTCTTTCCGTCTGAATCTGTCCTCTGTAGCCCCTACTCCAGCCACAGGCCCGGTGTTTATCCCCGATGAGACAGCCAATGGTGTACTCCAGAGACACAAGCGTTATAACACTGGCGTGTTTGAAGAGTTCCTGGAGGGAAACTTGGAAAGAGAGTGTAAAGAGGAAATATGTGATCTGGAAGAGGCCAGGGAGACCTTTGAGGATGATGAAAAGACGGTGTGTATTCACTAATTTTGCTTTATTTTTGCTTCGTTGGCGGCACTCATCAGTGACTTTGTGTTGTATTTTAGATGGAGTTCTGGGCCGAATACACAGGTAATATTTATATATGTATATAACATCTATAAAGCATCTGGCTCATCTGGTAAGAGAGACATCAAGTGCTGTATTTATCCCGATATTCTCCGTTCAAAGATGTGTTTCCTGTGTTTGGATTACTTCAGATGCCAATCAGTGTAAGTCAAACCCATGTCTAAACCAGGGGTCGTGTACAGACCACCTTGGCTACTACACGTGCACATGTTCATCTGGCTTCAGTGGAAGGAACTGCGAGATTTGTGAGTACAAGTGCTGCAGCCGGTTCTAAGAAATAGAATCAAAGAAAATGAGATTTCTTGTTATGTGACCCAAATGTGTTGACAATGCAGCAGTCTCAAAGAATAAACAGTCAGGTGCTTTTTTTTCCCTCCTGTTATTAAATTAGATCAATGGCTCCCATCAAGTGTAAATCTGGTTTTAAGTTCCAAAATTAGATTTCTTTGTCTCTCTGGGTATTCTAAAAACAGCAGCTGAAATGTCCTCTTTGAGAAAAGTGATCACATCGAACTGAATCTGAGTCTGTCTGACAGCACCCTTGAAGGGTCAGTACTCGAGTTTTATTCATTTATTTATTTTAAGGGTTTTTGTCCAAAAGTGTCAAATTGTAAAAGAAAGAAAGAGCAAATTAACCAAATTAGCCTTTAAAAGAAAACAAGAAGAAAGTGATGCTACTGATTCACTTGCCAGATTACAGAAGACCTAACAGTCCACACTAAGGACCCGACCATTCATCGATCCACCTGTTTTTTGTGCAATAGCAATTTTAAAGCACAATTTTAAAAGAGGTTAAAAGAAGACCACAGAGGAGATTTATGGATGTAGTGAAAGATGACATGAAGCTAGTTGGCAGAAGACAGGGGAAGATGGACATGAGTCATTCACTTTTCAGGGAGCAGCCGAAAAGAAAAGAAGAAGAAAGAGCTAATTGTTTCAAATATTTTAATGGCAGTAGGCTTTAAAGCTTGTGTGAAATGCCTCAGCTGTAAAACTTCATAGCGTATAGTGACTGTATAGTGATGGCACCTCATAAATAATATCCATTTAAAAGATGGATTTGATTTAACTGTGTGGATTTTTCTCTTCAGCCATTGTAAAAAGATGTGACGTGAACAATGGAGATTGTAAGCACTTCTGCAATTCACTGCAAGGCTTTGGGGCAACATGCTCCTGTGCAACAGGATACAGACTTATGCAGGATGGAGTCAGCTGTGAAGCTGAAGGTTTGAATAATGGATTCTAGCCTGTACTAAAGTAATTGCGAATCTGAAATTCGTATTCGCAAAATGAAGCACCTTTTCTCTCGTCACCAGTTGAATTTCCATGCGGCAGAACTGCACTGACAGCTGTAAGCACGTTAAGAAGATCTCTCTTCACCTACGACAACAAAACCCTTCAGAACATCACTTCACTGACCAGCGTGACTTCCACCACACACCCCCCTTCAACACCTGCCAGCACCACAGAGTCGTTTCATAGCACAACCGAGTCTGTAAGAACCTACTCGAGAAAGAGATTGCCCATTTGGGCATTAAGTGTCTATGAAGTCCCCTCTGAGGAGCCGCCTAAGCCTTTTAAACGTATTGTTGGCGGGAATGAAGTCAATCCAGGGGAAATCCCATGGCAGGTATTGAAAAGAAACAGATCCATCAAAGCAGCACTTTTGTACCCTACATTTTTCTGTATCTACTCACAGGAACTTTTAGTATATGATCATTTCTCATTCCAATAGCTGTGATTTGACAAATGTCAATTATGCAACCCTGTTTATATTTATCTCAGTTTACTGCAATTATGTGATTATCAATGAAATGAATTGATCCTTTGTGTACTTATTTCTTTTTCCAGGTAGCATTGATATCACATCCTAGCGGTCATTTATTCTGTGGTGGCTCCATCCTCAGTGAACGCTGGGTAATCACTGCTGCTCACTGCCTGGCGGAAGGAAAAGGGTCCTTTTTGGTCAGAGTGGGTAAGATTCACAGCAGACACATGTTGGAGCTGCCCTGTTTAAACTGGAACTTCATATGATTTCCAGTAACTGAATAATTGTTTCAGGAAAGGGAAACCCAGTTCCAAAACAGCTGGGATGCTGCGTAAAATGGAACTAAAAATCACATTCAAACATTTGAAAAGCTTATATTGTATTCTTGGTCGACTATATATTCAGCACATGAAGAGCATAACTTTTTTAGATTAAAAAAAAAGAAAAGAAACCCCTGGACAGTTCTTAGAAGAAGAGGTGATGCTACAATGCTGTAAATATCACCCTGTTCCATCCTCTTACTGCCATCAAATTCAAAATTCCCCCTTTTTTCCCTCAAAATGGTGCTGTTCCTTGGTTTAATTATTTGATACGTTTTCTTTTGTGAATAAAGTTTTTTTTTTGTTTTGTTTTTTGTAATTTGAAATTAAGAATTAATATATCATTTTTACTTACATTTTACAGTGTCCCAACTTTTTTTTTTTCCTAAATTAAGTTTGTATGTTCCAAGCTAGTATTTTATATACAAAAAATCTATTTAGGTTTTAGATTCCTGGCATTGTTTCATCTTCTAAGCATCAATTACTCTTATATAAGACATCAGTTACATCTAATCTCTCTGTCTACAGGGGAGCATGACGTCAACATCGAAGAAGGCACAGAGAAAGATCATGAGATCTTGCAGCAGCACATACACCCTCTCTATAATGCCAGTCTTAGTTTGTACAACCACGACATTGCCCTGCTCCATCTCAAAGACCCCATCGCCTTCTCTACAACAGTGCGACCCATCTGCATTGGACCCATGGCATTCATAGAGTTCCTGGTGAAAAGGTCGTCCCCAGCCACAGTCAGTGGCTGGGGACGAACACGGTTCCTGGGGTCCACGTCTCATACGCTGCAGCAGGTCGAGGTTCCTTTCACAGACCGAACAGCGTGCAAACACAGCAGCAGTGCCAGGATCACTCCTTTCATGTTTTGTGCCGGGTACTACGACATAGAAAAGGATGCCTGTCAGGGCGACAGCGGAGGCCCTCACACAAACAGCTTTGATGACACTTGGTTCCTGACAGGCATTGTAAGCTGGGGGGAAGAATGCGCAAAAGAAGGGAAATATGGTGTGTACACCCGGGTGTCTCTTTATTACCGCTGGATAAACCACGTTATGGGGGTAACTAAACGCATGCTGCCATGTGATGTGGATGAACCTATTGACTTACAAAATTAAAACAGCAACAGATGGGTAATAGGTTTTGTAATTATAAAACAAATACAAGATGTTTTTTTTGTTTTTTTTAAATGCCATATGTAAACATTTCAAATGTATCTTTGAAGATAACATGTGATTGATGAATATGAACACATAACTACCTAGAAGCTCCAAGAATTGCAAACAGCCTCTGATGCCATTGTATTAAGAAAGTGGTGTGTGGCACAAGAAAGTGCACAATTACACAGAGATTTGAACACAGAAATTAATGTCAAAAGCATGCCATGTAATAAAGAATATTTGGAGTATAATATGCACTTATGTTTAAGAAGATCAACTGTAAAGATATCTTCAAGGTTAATTATGTCTTTTTGTACTTAAAAGAAAACAAAATTCAAGTCATACTAAGTGCTGAACAGTTGCAGCAAAACCTCACTTCTGTCTGCTGGTAAGTGCTTTTAAAGTATTAGCATGCAATAATAATAATAATAATGATAAAATAAAAACATCCATTTCAGCTGCTCAGTGTTCAAGGCCAAAACAGAGGGATCCACATGATTGATTTGGCACAAGTTTTATGCAAGATATCCTTCCAGATGCAACCAGGACTTGATACCCAGACCTCCCACATGGTAGGTGAAAGCACTACCAGTAAACCACTGGGGAGGCATTAGTATGCCCAGCCAAAAGGATCAAAAAGGCTCTTTGCAAATCAAAGCTCTTAAATGTGTAACCAAAAGCTTGGAGGAAAACAAAAAACAAAAAAACATTCTGTGTCACCAGAAACAAGGATAAAGAAATAAGAACAGAAATCAGGTTGTTTTACAACAGGTAGGCTAAGTCTTCAGCCAAACATTCAGCATGTTAAAACATTTAATTATTCCCATTGCTTAAGAAAATGCCTTACTTTCGTGATTTTTCTTTTTTTTTTTACAGAATCAAAGCTGTACAAAAAGTGCAGAGCATGGGCTGTCCTCTAATAAGAACCTGCTCATTGTTCAGTAGTCATGCGTTGCACACATAAAGAAATATTCAGCAGTGAGCTTACAGGTAGGCTACATGGCTCACCGGGATTAATAGCATTTAAAGCAGTAAAAAATCTGTGCAAATTCTGCAGCATTTTGAATTGAAATTACAAAAAAGAAAAAAAAAAAAGCCCATAACTTGTGTCATGTGAGCAAAAAGAAACAAAGATGGTGCTGGACATGTACTGTAAAACTTGACACGTCACAACATGAACGAAAAACAGGACAGCAAAATAAATAAATGAGCAACTTAGGAAAACTGTGGTGTGGCCCCTGCTGCTTTCTTAATCTCATTTCCATATCAAACACAGCTTATCAAAGACAGCCCTCTGACCAGGGACTCGATTTGATGTGGTAAATCATATAAGTCTGCAATCAATATTTAATTAACTGTTCGACAAAGAGGGTATATTTTTCATGTTGGCCTCATGATCCCTTTTAATGGCAAAGCTGAGATTAACTGAGCTGTAATGCTGAGGAGGAAGTACGCACACGGTACAGTTTCCTCTGGCTCTGCCCTCTTCATCCTGGACTGCGCTGACTGACAGGCAGCTCCCACAAGATCCTGCAGAAAACGACAGTATTTCACACGCCGTGGCAACTTCCATTTGTCTCCTTCGGTTTCAGAGGACTACGCTGGCATCAGTCTTCACATGATCCTCTGTGTCATACATTCCAATCATTGAAATGTCACCTGCTGCCTGCGTGCAGAGGGTTTATGTCTTCCCTGCCTCTCAAGCACATCATACATACATTCAAGAGTAAACAAGCACAGCAAGAATAAAGGGAAATACACAAGGATGAGGTAAAGCAGCAAGCAAAGAAGACATTCAGTAGACAGTAGGTGGATTTTGAATCAACACCTTTTTAAAGTGCCTGTTGAATTTTCTTGAGGTCAGTTTAAAGCAAGAACAGATTTGATTTTGCAAACAGTACATATGTGATACTCTTCAAAAAAAAAAAAGGGAGTGAAAAGGCATTATGGCAGGGCACATTTTGGCATTTGAACTCTCAGACAGTATAGAAATGTGGAGGAAAAAGGAAAAGGTGAAACAATTACGAAAGAAATGAAATACTGAGATTCATTAAATGTTTTTTGTTTTTGTTTTTAAAATGCTGTATGTACCACAGTCTCTGTTTTAAGAAATATTTCAAGCAAATCGTGGGTTTCCATCCATTCAGGACAAACTGAACCAGACAGGAACGCACGCACAATCGCTCACATATGATGACACCTCGAGTAAGAGCCTGAATAAAGAGTTCACAGCGTGTGAAATGACCCACGACTGCCACAAATAAATCCAGATGAGATGAATCACCAGAGGGACACGATAGCAACAGCCAGTCGCAAAAGAGGAAGACCAAACAGGATCCAGGTTAAGACTGCTGATTGTCCAGTAGGACTTAAACAGACGTTGTGCCTTTGTGCTGTTGTCCGGTGCAAAAAGATTAGTTCAGGATATTGTCAGGGGAAGCTGAGGGAATAAATCAGGTCTGTGGATTTCCATATTTTCTTTGTAAATGGCTGAGCTCTGCTGAGAAAAGCAGACACGTTGAGTAGTGAAGAGAGGGTGGCTGATCGGCAGAGGCTCTGTTCCTTCTGTCTGTCCGTCATCCACAGGTAAATATTAGACTGACACTCTGTGGTCTTCTCTCTATGGGGAGCTCAGCTTTCTCACCTTCAGGTTCCCTGGGTCTGCACGAATAACAAAGACTTTTAAAAAGAAAATCAAAGTGTAGAAATTACCATGACTCAACAAGTACAGGATCTTTCTTTACCCCCCAGCCTGGAGGAGTGTTCTCGGCTGCTGTCTCCTATGATTAGCTGCAGGCTACCAGCTGCTATAAAGCCCTCCTGTCGCCGACTGAGGTTTTTCACCAACCTTTCCACCAGGTCGATGAGGGGAGAGTGTGCATTTAGATGATGGGAAGGGAAAAAAAATTGATAAACAAGTTTTTTACTTAGAATTAAAAAGAATACACATCATAAAGACACGTGTGCTGGACAATGTAACTCTTACATGTACATGGGCTGTTTATTGAATATCACATGTGGCTGAAAGCTCACCAGCGCCCCCTGCTGTCTTCACACTGCAACTGAATGACATCTCCACATTTGATGGTGATAGTGTCTGGTCCGTTTTGGGGACAGTCAGCCAAAGCCCTGTATCTCCCTGGAGACTAGCAAAGATTGGGACACTTGTTTATAAAGCCCCCTTCAGAGCAAAATTATTATTATTATTATTATTATGATTAAGTAGTAGTAGTAGTAGTAGTTGAAGTAGTATTCAGTGACACTTTCACACAGACAACTGTGGCAACCATGAAGCAGCAGCAACTCTTTCTGTCTTGTCCAGATGTGCAGGGCATCTGCATTCACAGATAGAGGCATTTCCCTCACGCACACTGACAACTGGCTGTTCAGCAGAGACATTTGGACCTAATCTCGACCACTTGCTGCACTTAAAGCTCATTTAAGCCTCTGGGACATATTAATGGCCAGCTGTGGTCCGAGGGTCATGGGCTAGGCCTAGTTTGGGTTACATAACAAGTTTGGTGAAAGGCACTGAGTTCACACTTGTTTACGTGTGATTTTGTAAACTATAAAAAGTGCTATGATGTATCTATGAGAATAACATTCTCAGACAGTAACATTCTAGACTCCTTTGTCATTGCTTTCATGTGAATGAATATTAAAGTGCGAAATCAGACTAAACTCTTCCTTCTTTTCTTTTCTTTTTTTTTTTTAGGTCATTTAGGATTACCAAAATGATTTCTATTTGCTAAATACCAGAATAATGAGAGAATTTACATATACTAAGATTACTGTCCCTTTAAATAATTTAGTAAAGTTGGCTTTAAAACATTCTGATAAGTTAATTGTTAATTCTCTCTCTCTTGTTATTTTGGGATTTGAAATAGAAATAATTTTGCAAATACAACATGACCTAAAAGGAAGAGTTTAGTCTGATTTAGTGTCAGACAGTGAGATAAAAAGATTGTGTTTTTGTAAACATCTGGTTTCAACTGTAGCCCTTTTTGTGTATCTTCAGAGGAGTCACAATAACAAAATGTCAAAAACAAAAAGACTGCTTATATAAGTTGCTCAAGTATCATTGAAGAAAAGAGGTGTACATGTTTTAAGATGTGTTGCACTGGTAGGCTAAATAAAACCTTCACAGAAATCATTTATTGAATATTTAATTAAGTGTTTGGCATCTGGAAGTTGAATTTATGAAGCTTTTCCTTTTACTGGTTTCCCTTTATTCCATACTCCAAAAATAAAATCAACGTTTATTTTTATTTTTATTTTTAAAAACCAGTAGTTTCCTACAACAGACACGAAGCAGTGAGAGTTTGATGAGTCTGACTTCCAGTAATCTTATTTCTTTAAAAATAAATAAATAAATAAATGAATGAATAAAACTAAAAACTGGAAGAATTTATATTTACCAGCTGCACCAGTACATCCTCCTCTGTATCAGATGGGTGGAGGGCATCCCGACCTCCAGACCACTCCTCCAGACCCTCGCAAATGTCTACTGAGTGGTGAGCTCCGGGCCAGCCTGCAACACAGACAGAAACACTGAGAAGAGAAGAGAAGAGAAGAACACCAACAGGACCCTTGAACACTAGACCTTCAAAAGCACCATGTAGATACTTAGTAACTATGTCGACATTAAAATGACCCCTTTGTCACTTACTGGGAAATTAACAAGAACGTAGAATCAAAAGCTAATCTCAGTAGATGGATGTTTTTCCCCCAAAGTCCTCGATGTACCTGGTTCTTCAGGTCAAAGTACACCTGAACTGCCAAGGGTGGAAATCAGGAAGGAAATCAGCAACAGCAGTGCAACAGGGTGCAAAGCAAGTTTGATTTTCATCAGTTTTCTCAAAATTTTGTGTTACCAAGTTACTAAGTATCTACTTGATTATGGCAAAAGTCTGGGGAGGAAATATACTCACTCCTGCGGTTGTGCTGGTGTTTAGGAGAGTGTGGTTGGAGGTCAGGACTGCTCTTGCCGGACTCTGTCTCCTCTGAGCTCACTGACGCTCTCTGCTGTTTGCTGGGAAAATAGCACAGAACAACACTTGCAGTTACATGCCGTACAGGTCAATCACGCTCAGGACAGATGTTGTCCTCGGCCAGAACACTTGGGCTAAGCTTCATGGCCCCGCATCAGTGCCAAGAACAACTCTGACCTGTCGTTTCTCACATAGCCATGTCCATTTAGGCACCAGCAAGGCAGCACGGGACACACAACAGCCATTTGCAAGCCTCTCTGTCAATGTAAAACTTACAAGCCACCAACAAGGTGCCCATACAGGGTTTAAATGTTTCAACACAATGGAAGATCTGGTCTCGATTTATTAAGATCTAAATCCAGAGAATATGGTCACTTCAAGAATGGATTTTTAAGTGAGAATGTTTCTGGGAAGCTTATTTTAAAGTTACTTGATCAGATCTCAAAAAACGAGCCCCATCTTATAAAACAGTGTCATGGGGAAATCAAGAGAATTCATGGAATGTTGTTTTTTGTTTGTTTGTTTGTTTTTACCCTTTGCATTACATGCAAAATAGCAAATTTGAGATGCAGGAATACATATATACATTTCTTTTATTCCATGTTAGAAAGCCATGGATGAATGGCTGAAACGCTGACGCAGCAAGAGGAGAGTAGGGGGTCAGTTATGAACCAGAATGGAGGCTATAAAAAGCTGACGATCAGTATGCAAACACAGCAGCCTGAGGGATTTCGGTCCTCATGCCATGGGAAGGCGAGCCAGCCTGGGCCAGGCTGAGTTTACCACTGAGCGTTACAGCAGGTCAGTGGCGCTTGGAGCAGTGGCGGGGGCGCGGCCGGGGCCGTTGCCGGGGGCTTCGGGGACGGGGGCTCCGGGACCGCAGGCACAGAAACACGTCAGCTGAGAGAGAGACAAAGTCCAGCCCCGGCAGACAGCCCCTGGGAACCCCTCTGGATGGCCGCATGCCCCTGCAGGTACGGGATGGTAGGAGTGGGGATAGGCAACTGAACATGAACAGAGAGGCACCTGCTCCCGTCTTCAGACAGCGGCACACACAAAGCCTCACACAGGGGCAACATGAATTGATAGTCAGATTCATCACAGCTTTGAGCTTCAATAAGACAAGTGGCAGTATGACTCCATGTGCTTTTGTGGAGTTTTTAACCATCCAAAGGCACTGACCTCTCAGGAAGTGGTGGAGAAAGTGGAATGTGTTCAGCCATTTGGCCATGCTGATATGCTTCATCTGTGAAAAAAGAGGAGATATTAGGTGATAAGCACAAGTGTTCACCCTCTAGCTCTTCAGCCATATCTCATTTAACACGGTAGCGAGAACCAGTTCAGTTCACAGCTCTGAACATTAAGGAGGATCTTTGTTCTTAAATTTGATGCATGTGTTATGTTACAAACCTCGAAGGAGCTTCTGCTGGTTGATCAGAATTCTACGGAGCTCATTGAGCCAGGCCATCTTCACCTCCACAGTAGGAGCCTGAGGAACATAAGACACAGGACAGGTTGAAAATACTTAATACTTCATAACTACAAGTTAAAAAAAAATACTGCCAAATTGACTTCTGTTCAATAACTGTTGTATTCACTGCAGCTGCACTTGAAATGTTTAAACTACAGTTAAAATAAGAAATTGCTAGAATATCAGCCAGCTGATGTATTTAAACTTCTTACTGTACCTGAACAACATAAACCTCTTCCCTGCCACTGTACCAGATCTCAAACTTCTTCACATCTCCCTTGACATTCTCTGTGATCCCCACAGCAGTCATCTGCCAAGAAACAAACGCACAGCATTAGATGAGCAACACAAGCAATGCATCAGCGTTACATCATGTCTCATCTTAACGGTTGCACCCTCACACACACACACACACACACACACACACACCTCCACTGTGTGACTGGTTCCTTCCCACACCCTAAATAATAAATCAAGAGCCGCAGCTGCTGAGGTGACGCCAGATGTGACACCCCGTGGATCAACACATGAAACAAAAGAAGTGTCAAAGTGTCCCACTTTGACAAACCCCCCAGCCCCACCCCCACACCCCCCATTCAGCCTCTGGACACTAAAGGCTGAGGCACAGAGGAGGTGCAGCTGTGTGAACAGTGCTTCAGACTGCATTTGTGGGAGTGAGACACCCTGAAGTTGTAATTAGTTGTGCTACAAATGGATGAAAACACTCATCAGACCATCCATTTGGCACATCAGCAGGGTGGCTACATCCAGTTCAGGACACCCATTTTTTTTTCAAGTTTGCAAGATGTTGGAGCCTGTCATAGGGCGAGAGGCATGATTATTATTACAGCCCACTCAAATTAATACAATGCTAAATACTTAAAATGACTACTGAATAACTATCGTTTATGCATCTATCAAAGTCAAAAGAACTGCAGTGTAAAACGTAATAGTGTGCCGTATTTCATGAGCACATTCACAAAGAAGTTTATTTATTAAGATCTGTCAGTTAAAAGAGCAGCCTGTAAATATTATACATCCGATTATCAGTTATAACTGACAATCACGGCCACCTTTAAAAAGATATAGAATTTGCTTTGAATCTGCCACAAGAGATGATTTTCTCATTTCTGAGATACCTGTCATCTAGATGCTTGTACAGTACGGGTGTGGAGAAGACTGGGGTAGCTGATCTACAAAAACATGCTTCATTTTGATGCACATGGCCAAAGCATGTTACTCTATTTGTTATATACCACATCTTTAACCTTGTACTGTTTGAAAAGGAAAAAAAAGTGCTTTATTCCATTCATTCTCAGATACAGACACAAACCAACCTTGAGACAGTGTTTGAAGCTGTACGACGGTGTCTTGTCGCTGCCATCTCCATGCTCCTCCCTTCGTTTGCATAGCAGCAGAGCCCTCTCGTACAAGAACAGGTGTCTCTGCATTGGCTTGAAGCGAGCCAACTCCTTCATGCGTGTGGGACCTCTCTTATGGCTGATCCACACACTGAAGGAGCCCTGCATCAGCACACGGCCCAGCTCGCAAATGTCACCCTACGTGGAATGGAAGGACGCGTTTATGTTCTTGCAAATATACAGTAAGTTCTTGTCGGAGCGAATCTATCTCAAATCAATTGATGTTTAAACATTCAGGAAGAAAACAATGTCAAGAGAAGAATGTGTCAACCTCATATCCTGTGATGGCAATCTGATGCATGGAGTCATTGACTGATTTGAGCAGGTCCAGCATGGCCGTCAGCGCCCCCTGCAGCTCAGAGGAGCCCTCACAATCTGTACTGTATTTTAGCAGCTCCTGCAAACACACACACAGCATGCAATGCATGCATGCATGCAATGCCAAATACAAATACAGCAGCTAAAATTAAAATGAATATTTTTACTTTTACTGGTCTTGTTGAAATATCAGGAAAATAAATTTAAAGTTAGTCTCCTCAGAAAATAAAATGTAAGACTTCTCTTCCTCACCTTGAGCAGCAGCTGGTATTTGGTGAGGCGCTGGATTGGTTTTAACAGGTAAGAATCCAGGCCCAGTTTGTGCTCCAGCTTTTTCTGGCACTCCTTTATGCAGAAGACACATTTTTTTAGGTAATAATGGGTCAATGACAGATCACAAACGCTTCAGCTCTAACGTTTATTCTGAGGTGACGGCGTTAACCAGTTTAGAACGGACCTGAAAGAAGCCGCAGTCTGAGAACTGCCTCCACAGCGCTTCGGAGCGTGGCTTATTCTGACAGTAGCTTTCATACATTTGGAAACTTTCCTTCTGCAAACACAGAAAAGGCAGATATTTCCTGAATAATGTGGCATAGCAAAACATAAATAACCAAAAGATAAAAAGGCTATGATGAGCACAAACATTCTTTATCTCACCCGCTCAAGAAAACATGCTCCGACGTTTTCAGGAGCCTCCAGACATCCTTCCAGGTCCTGAAGAAAAACCCTAAATGCCCAGAAATTAGTTTGTTCATTTCACTATGACCACACATTGCTGGCATTAAGCACTAAATTTTGCACGATTTAGAACTTAGAAATTTAACATTTTTAATTTAAATAAATTTAGAGAACTTGTTTCAATATTCTTTTTTTACTTTCTTAGAAATCATTTTTGTTTTGAATGTGGAATTGCACATTTTTGGATTTTAAAAAAGCATGTTTTACCAAACAACATAAATCACAAATGCTTACGCATTTCCATCATATTAAGAGTAAAATAGCAGAACTAGATTTAAGCATCTGCAATGAATAATGCGTAAATGTAATAAGGGTTTGGATACCTTTGAGCAGGACTAAGTCGCAAATAAGTGGATACGGTATATGTCAGTAATCAGTTTAGAGAATAATTGGTTTCAGTTCTATTATTTGGAGAGTTTAGAAAAGTGAGCTTTAGTTAGTTGGTTAGTTTTTGTTGTTTTACTTATAAATACTTTTAGTAAAAAGTAAAGCAAGCAAAGCAAAAAAAGCAATTAACAAAATAATCTTCAATAAGCCCCAGGAGTATAGGAATACTTCAGGAAACGTACCCGTACCATTTCATGGCAAAAATTCTCAAAACTAGCAATTAAGTTACAGTCGTTATTATTTGCATGTTTGAATAGGTCAGTGTTAAGACTCATTAACAGCTTACCTGCTGTGGAAATTGTAGATCTCAGACATGTTTCCAAAGAGAATGTCTCTCTTGCTGCGAAGTATTGGGGGCAGAAGCCCCAACAGAGCTGGGTTATCCATTTCAGCCCTGTAACCCTGCATTGTTCAGGAACAATATCATTTGATAATCCTTATAATTTAAAATGCAGAGAACACACATTTGCCTAACAAGAAGTGTGTTTTCTTACCATTAGCACTGACAGCAGCTCCTCCACGTAAATCCTTTCAGTCTCTATGAGTTCCCTCATCACGTGACTGACACACAAACACAGACAGACATTAAAAAACAGAGCCAGAGAGCGCCCTTAACAACGACCAAAGAGAATTACAGCATTTGCGTCATTAAAAGCAGTGCTGAGGACAGACAGAACCGTGGATGGACGCTGCCTCCTCACCGCTTCAAGAGGTCCGGGCTGTCGTCTCCATCCAGGCTGTACGACACGCAGCTCCGGCTCTCCTGGAAGTCATGAATCACCTCAATCTGCAAAATATCACAGAAGGTCGAATTGGAAATCATTCAAGCAAGCAGGAATGTTTAGATGATAAGATTTTACTGTAATAAAAACTTTGAGTCTTCAGATTAAAAACAAATAAAGAAAATGCAAAGAAACAAACAAAAAAAAAACTTACTTTCCTAGGGTTAATGCTCTTTCTAGATGCTTTCTTCCCAGGAAGAGAAAGGTCAAAGGTGAACTTCAGACCATCACCTGTGAAATCCACATCATCATCATCATCATCATCATCGTCATCATGATCAGCAGCAGCAGCTTATCAAAGAGTATGAGTGATTCACACACTCCTTTTCTTCCATGAGACATGCTGAGAGGATAAATAATTTAAATGCCCTCATTTAATCTTGTTGCGTTGTGCTTTTTTTTATAACCATGAGGAAGAATAAGCAGTCTAAAAAAGGATTTGCTGGCCTTGCATGTGACCCTCAATTAAAAAAAAAATAATAATAATAATAATTTATCAATCATGATTGACTTTTCATGTCATCAGTGTTAAAAGGTTTTCTTCAGAATTTTCAGTGTTCAACTTTATCGCTCCAAGGCAGTTCAAGCTCAGTTGAGTACTGCATGTTACATGAGTGCTGCCATGTTATATTCATTACTGGTGTGTAGTGTGTGCATGTGTGTGTGTGTAACATTGTCCCGTATGTTAGGAGGGGAAAAAAGCTCATTTATCTTTTAAAGGACACACTCTTCGTGATTCAGGCTGTTTACTGTCAAACTAAGTGTGTGATTTTTATATTTGTGAATTAGGTCATTGCTTATAATTCTTTGCAAACTGATCAAACTCCAAATTCATTAAATCTGATCAAACACTCTTATTGAACATGTGTGGACTAATGTGAAGAGGAGAATTTTGTTTTTGGCAAGAATGGGAATGTATTTCTCTTACCATACTGCAAAAGTTACGGTCATCACATTTAAAAAGTGAAACTGAGTGACAAGACACATCTGCAATCATGTCGGCATCAGATTCTAATAACTAATGCTGGAGTGATTTGTAATAAATCATAACTCCACACCAATCACTGTTCTCAGCTGCTGTGTTTCGATGCGAGTTCATCACTAAGTGCTCACTATCCAATACTGCACCTTTATATGTTCCATACCCATTTCTACTCCATCTAATCATTAAATATTCAGTCCTGGATTGGGTGTCAATAGGGAAGTACTTCTGAATTCATCATGAACCATCAGGTAGTTCCTCATTTGTTCTTCAGTAACTATAAAAGTTTGTAAAGTAATTAATTTCTCTTAATGAATGAAAGCACATAAAATGAACCAACAACACATTCTGTTTTAATTATACACTATAATAATACTGTACTATATATTATTATTATTATATGCTATATATTATACCATGCCATAACTGCTATACACATTGTCCTACCCTGTACTGTAAACAATAAATATGTCTGCACAAGAGAAACTAAAATAGTAAGTTAATATATGTGAGCCACTATGGCAGCTATTATGACTAGTTAGTAAGTCAGGTATTTCCTGGTACGCTGACTGTACACTCTACCTTTTCTTCTTGGTCATTCATGGTGGCCATATGCAAACCCCAAAAACCATTCAGGTAAAACTTGGTGCTATACAGACAAATCCTGTGACATTATTTAACTAAGGTACCTAAAGGATTATACAAGGGAGAGGAGAGACATAGTAAAAGGGTTGGGGTGAGACCCAGTTCTAGATGTGGAGAACAGTGTTGCAAAAGAGATGTGTGAAATTAACACTGCATATGCTGGAAATCTGGAATGTTAATCTCAAACTGGCACTCTTTTCATCTGCTGTGACAGAAATCATTATTTTTGTAACAAAATAAGTGAGTTAACAAACTCTCTTTTTTAAGAGCAAGTCTTTCTATTGAGATGAAACACAAATATATACCGTGCATGTGATGGTTTAGCATACCATGCTTTGGGGAGAAGAGTGGGGATTTGGAGCGTGGTGGGTTTTCAGGCCTGGGGGCCACCAGCTGGACCGGTCGCACATGTTTATCAGCCAGCTTCCTTAGACATGCCTGTCGGTTCTGGATCATCTGCTGCACTGCTGCATGCTTCTCCATTGTTTTCTCAATCTGAGCCTAGTAGAGAGAAAGAAAAGGCGCAGATGAAGAATGTGACCAAAAACTGGCCGCATATCTTGCTGTTTTACATCCAGTAAATGTTGCGGGAGCAAACCTGCAGATGAGGAGTGATGACACCTTCATACTCAATAGACAGGATGTCAAGACCTGAGTTTAGCAAAGGCGGTGACCCCTCCAAGAACTTCTCAATGTCTTTCAAAGCAGACTGGGCCCCATCCTTAGACTGGAACTTATCTACTAACTGATTCGCCAGCATATATGCTCCATCATCACACCAGGTTTGGACCTGAATGCAGACATACCAGGAGTTACCAAGAGATTGCATGTATGCCTCTGCTGTATGCATTTGTAAATGAAAACAATCCTCTTAATACCTGTCCCAAACAAAGAAGCAGCTGGTGGGTTTGAAGAAGAACAAAGTGCTTGGTCTTGAGAGCAGCAGAAAGTGTATCACAGCGGTGGCGAAGCTCGTTGCAACGCTGCATAATAAGGGCCATGGCATAGTGGTGGCCTGCCGATAGCTGATGTCCATGGAGAATGATGATCTGGGCTCGAGACATAATCTCCTGGTAGAGCCAGTAAGGAAACACAAAACGAAGGGAGTCAGTATACTGAAACAGACTCCCGCTTATTTAAAGAGAAGGTGTTGCTGTGTCCACATGTTTGACAGTTACTGTATTTACAGTGAGACGCACAAACATTTTGGAACTTCTCAACGAAAGTTATACATTTTGTTGACTTTTAAAGAGAAAATCAGACACAATGGTTCAAAAAGAAAAAAAGCCCAGACATTTGAAAGAAATGGACATTTTATTGTCTGGTTGCTGCAAAGATACCAGAAAGAGCAGATCGGACCTTGGCATTGGTATTGGAGAAACACTGACCTGAGCATTTGATTCCAGACTGTCAAGCTTTTTGAGAGCCTGCTCTGTTTGAGCCAGAGTGTTCACGTTTATGGACAATTCCTTCTCCTGACACATGAGATGCTCCAGACATAAGTCCATCTAAACAAAAAGACACCACATACAGTAAGGCATGGCAAGTTTATTTCTAGAGCACAATTCATCCACAAGGTAATTCAAAGTGCTTTACATCTATATACAGTACAGTATTTCCACATTATAATCATATTTTCTCATTAAGACTGGTCATAAAGGACTGGGTGTGGATTTTTTTACCACTTCTCTCATTAGAGCTAGAGAACACTTGACCGTGACTGCTAGTCTAAAATGTAGAATAAAAGCCACATGTTGTACATTATTCTCTTATTCTTTTTTATACTCATTAGTATTATTTAGGCGTATACAGAGAGATAACTCTCTTTAGTGTCAAATTCCTGGGTTGTATGCAAAAAAGCTTAAATCATGCCAAGAATTATGTTGGTATCAAGTTTATGAAACCCCTACCTCCTGAAAGCTTTGCTCATATCTGACCAACTGAAGGTACTGATGGAGTTTCAGATGATGCTTCTCAAAGAAGCCATCAAAGGCCGACTCCATGTCTCTGAGTTGGGCAAGAAGCCTAAAAAAACAAGGAATTTCACCATAGATCACATTTGTTTCAACTGTAAAACACTCAGTTAGTTCATTGAAGGTGGTCAGTACCCATACAAATAAAATATATAAAAAGCACAATATATGAAAGAAATTCTTGAACGAAAGAGGGCAGCAATGGTGTTACCTCTGTACTGTTTCCCAGTCCATCTTTATATCCCATTGGAAATCATCTTCCTTCCCACTGGTTTCCAAGCTGGAGAGAAGATGACGACCCTCCTTTGAAACTGACCTGATTGCATCCTTTCATAGGTCAATTAACATTATAAAAAGCAGATTATTATCAGTGGACTAATATTAATAAATATATCATCTATAAGGCTTCACACATCTTGCATGAGGTTTTACCTTTAGTTTTCTATATTTTTCAGTATGAGCTTCAAGAAGATGCTCAATGGCTTTCCCTTCATCAGGCAACTCCGTCTCTGCTAGCTCAGTGCCAAAACCCTGTAGCATCTGCGCAATATCTTTCACTGTGACAGCAAAACTTTCAATTGCCTGTGGTGGAAATCAATGTGACAAAATACAAGAGTAATAAGGGAATAATACAGTTGTATTGTGTTGGAAAGCAGATAACAAGCATGGCTCTCATATATGCTGAGTTTCTAGCAGTAACTTTATGAAAATGTTACAAATAATAATGAAAGTAAAAGAAAATAACAGAGAGAAAATTTAATTGTATGAGTTATTATTTGAGCCCAGCTCGCTTAAAGACTTGTTTACCGTTCGTAAAACAATCCAGTCACTATGACAGTAGTCCAAAGTGCCTCCAAATTCTGACGTCAGCTGGTTCTCATCTATGTAGCGCAGAAGGTCTGTAACAGAGCTCAGCATCACCACCTAAACAAGAAAAAAAAACTTAGGCTTCAAAAAAATATTTTGTGCTTCTCTTATTTAAAAAAAAAATAATGATTGTGCTATAGAAAATACAGTCAACTTTAAATGAATCTATCCTCTGTTGACACTCGAACAGAGATTTGAAAAAAACTACTTAACACACACAAGAGCTTGCAGTCTGGAAATCAAACAGATTGTTTTTTACCATGATACTAAATTATAGTATCAAAGATATACTCAAAGAAATATCCTCTGACACAATTATTTGTTCAATAAAAAAACAAACAAAAAAAAAAAAAAACAGTGTAAGTATTAAAGATAAAGTTGGGAGGAACCAAAATGTTTACCTAAAAAGTTAGTTAGAATCAATGTGTTTTCTGCCACTTTTACCACACAGTATTTGACTCACGGAGCTCCAGGTTTGCAGCAAGAATGAGGTGTACCTTGTCATGATGTGAGACATATTTGGTAACTGAGGAGGAGCTGCCTTACTGGCATCTTAAGCATGAAGTCTTCTTGGCTGAAGCGGAAGCCAATGTCTGTAACAGTACGGTGGAAAAAGCTGGTGGGTCGGAGCACCAAGACCAGGTGGAGGTTCCCAGGGAAGGAAGCCTTGGTGAGAGTAAAGAAGTTTACTGTTAGATTAGCAACCCATACTCAGGAGGATTTAACATAAAAGTAAAACAACTGACGTGTGCTGTGCTAACACAGTTCAATTTAAAGCATGGAAAACCCAACTCTAACAAGCTTTCATCATCAACTGACTGAAGAGACTTCAGGTCTCAGCTGGTCTGTCACTCTGGTGATTACTGTCAGCCTAATGGATTTAAGACTCACTGCGCCACTATTTATATTGATAATATGGTGACTTTCATCTTCAGGTTGCATGAAGCCACTGCCTGACATAGAAGGAATTCCTTCTTAGCTTCTGTATCACACCAGAAACAACAGTCGTATAATAAAAGCGTATCAAACATGATGGAAGGAGTGATAAAAGTAGTAAATTACTACTAAATGTTTTGTTTTCTTTTGTTTAAAAAAGGGAGAGAGATAAAGTAAATTGATCTATTTTTATTTGCAAGTACAACCTTTGACAAGTACTTAAACATTGCATCATGCATGCATAATGCAAAGGCAAGCTCTGCAGCAGGAGTTGTTGAGGAGATTATATTTTCATATATTTCAATGCTTCTTTTGCATTCTATTTAGTGCATATGACGAGCATTCTGAAATTCATTTCTCCTGACTGAATATTTCTATTTCGAGAGAAAGATTAATCAGAGAAAGCCATCACTTCGACCGCTGTTCAGGACGCACGCACGCCACTCGCATGACTAAGCAGAAGCGCGCTCTGCACCGCAGTAATAAACTCGCCAGTACCCCCTGCCGCATTCACCCAGTCCGCCCAAAAACTTCACCCAAAACTCTTTAGACCATTGCATAAATAAACCCAGTGCTCATTACCGGGCTCCTCCGGATCTTCGGCATTCCCCTGCAGTAAAAGCAATCGGTCATGGTGTCAGAAGCCATCTCGGTAAAGTACAAGCTCCCGCCCGATCGCTGAAAACCGATGCCAAGGCAAAGGTATGCAGCTTCCTCTGACTATCTGATTATAGCCGCAGCACTGCTGCCGCCTGCTGCCTCTCAGAGGGAGGTAGGCAGCGTTCACTGCAATGCTTCCCTTCCTCCTCCATCCTTTCATCTCCACAGCACTCCGCGTCATCACAGTTTTCGCTTACTCATACATTTGCAGCAATAGGACATTCGGTACAAACAGAATATACAGAATCCTCTCTTCAAACTCTACATCATTTCGAAGTGCAGATCAAGCCAGATAAAAAATAGTTAGGTCAAAATGGCAATTTGATTAAACAGTATTCGATAGATAAAAATCTGGGCTTCAGCACCAAGGACAGCAACTCTTTCAAATACTATTTAAACAAAGTGCCTGATTACACAGGAATGTAGAAGTCCATAAACGATCATGACATTGTACTAAATAATACCTGGCAATACTAGCTAGACTTAAAATGGCTTCTGCAAAAGGAAAAAGAAACATTAAACTTACTGCTATCCTGGCGAGAGCAGTTTTGATAGATGTCCAGGTATCCAGTCTTCTGTCTAAAATAATGATAAATTTGACTCCAGGTTGCCTCGTTCTGTGAAGAAAAATATGCATTTGTATAAAATTAGTTGGAGTGAATATGAATTTGTTTTTTGTTTGTTTCACCAGATACAAAATCTGGTTTTATTATGTTTTATTATGCAAGACACGGGCGTTTTACATCTATACATATCAGTTCCTCTCCATGTGAAAGTCACATAAGGGAATGAGCCTTTGAACTTTTCTAATTTAAACCTTACTCTTCTCAAGGGAGACTGAGGTTTTGACATAGTGGACATCAATAGGACGTTTAGCTCTGAGCTGACAATGAGTGAAGGCCAAACCAGCTGTGCTCAGAATACAGTCTTTTGGCGCACTGCAGAAAGGGAGGGACTTGGTGAGAGTAAATAAGGAAAGACACACCGAGGGATGAGAGTGAGGTACGTAAAGACTTTGGCTAAAGCTTCTTCTGGAATGTCACTGAAAGCAGAGCACTCTGGAAGGGTGATGATGACACTGGAGTCTTCCCCACGACCCCCTAGTAAGAAAACATCAGCATCACTTTTTTTTTTTAGATGGTATAAAGTATATACAGTTCTGAATAGAAGAAGAGAAAAAAAAACCTACCTGATAAATATGCCACTTGTTTTTCTATGTAGCCACCCACCTCCTTCATGCTCACGGGGACAGTCACCTCTGGAAGGTGATACACCAATTCTTACAATTGGAAAGTGTCATTAACAGAAGTATCAACATGGCATTTAAACTGAATGATAGATAGATTAGATAGCTTTGGCCCATGTTTGCAGTTTTCATACATATTATATAATTTCAAACTAACTGAACATGATACTTTCCTAACTTGCAGGAACCCAGCAGAACTGAATTTAATCAACATAAGCTGAAGAGACCCAATCCCATCATGTCTCCAAGATGATTGCAAATAAAATCCACATGAAAGAATTACAAGGTCAATACTGTATAAACCTGTGAGACAGGACTGTATAAAGTAATTATGAAAGGAAAAATAACAAGAAAGAATAAAACTAAATTAAATAGACTGGGGTATTATGCCCATTTTTCAACGTTGTGGCAACATTTTCTGAACAAAAGAATTAAACCTTTTCTACAGTGGAGAGCAAAGTTTTAAATTTCAAGAAAAGAATAACCTAAAGCGTGTACCGCCTGTAAAATACTGATACAACTTCAGGAAACTTTTAAGACTTGGATTGACCCAACCTGACCCTGAACAAACTTAAAAGTAGGTTTGCAACAATGTTTCACCTGTAGCCTGAAATCAAATTAGCATTCTCTTACAAAGAAGAATTTGTGATACTTGAGGTAGCAAAGCCTGTGAGGTCATTCCTAAGATCACTCAAGGCCATCATTGAAAGGTTTCCTTTTTTTCGTTTGGTAAATTGTAAAGTATGATCACTGTGCACAGATTGATGCATCTGAAACCTATAACAGAATTAGAAAAATTTTAAAGGGTCTGAAACTTTTACTTGATGATTTAAATTGCATTTCTACCACACTAACAATTTACTATTTTAATTTCTTAGATGGAAATGTTCACCTTCAAATGCAGTAGCACAATATATTATCCTTTAATATATTTAAAAAAAAAAAAAAGAAAGAAAAAGAAAAAGAAAGGAAGAAAAAAGCACACTGAAAATGAACCATCCTGTATCCGTTTTGAATTTGGTGTGTAATATTTAGGTGTAATATTTAGTGAGATATTTGAGTTTCAGGTGAAATTTATGGAAAGATTAAAAGTTAATGCTACAGTGATATTACATCATGACAATAGGGCAGTAAAACTGAATAATGCAATGGAAATAACATCGGTATACCACAACCACAGTGCCTCAGGGCACTGTTCACAATGAAGCTGTCATCAGCATGGAATGTGGCCAAAGGACGTGTACCTCTATGCTTTTCTGGCTCTTTCAGTTTCTCTGTGTCTTTCTTGGCATCAACCAGCAGATGCCACTCTTAAGCTCAGTGGTAACATCCCTCTGAGAACATCCCATTTTAAGCCTCACAATGGCCAGGTACTGTTGATCAACTGCCAAGAGTTGTCTTGGTCTCATGGTCTCAAAGCATGAACAGCATAATGAAGATGACTGTTTAAATACAAATTTCCTTTGTAAAAGAATATTTAGTGGTTGATTCATGGAACAGAAACCTACGATTTTTGCAGTTAATCACTTTGTTAGAGATCAGCATGTTATGCAATAAGTACTCAAACACTGAACAGTGGACATGCGCTTTCAACAGTTTAAAGAAGGTTGATGGGCAACACAATACTGCAGTTGTGACACTTCACTGAAAGAATAAATGACTTGATCCATTAAATAAATCGATTGATGTGAGTTCATGTGTGTGTGGCACTCAGAGAAAACTGCTTGTGTTGTAAAAACGCCTTGAGGGATCCCTGGACTAGAAAGGCGCTACATAAGCGCACTGTTGTTTTTGTTGTTCTTGTCCTCAACTTAAATTCAGCTGTAATAATACATATGTTTGGCGGGCCATCTGCCCGCAGAAACCCCAGACACAGCGGTGCCCCGATCACTATTGTCACCATTATTGCCTTTGCAACCTGGATCTTTTCTAGCTGTAGGAGACATCAGGGTCATCAAAGAATTTTCTGCACCTGAGTCGTGGGAGTGGCTACAGCTATAAAGAAAAGCCTCTAGTAGAGCTATGGACTGCTTCTTATCTGGGCAGCCTCCTCTAAACAACATGGATGCCTCAGGTTGTAAGTTTATGGCGGCTGGTTAGCCATCTCTAGTTTGTCAGTCTGGATCTGGAAACCTCATACAATCTTGACCTACTTATTCCCAACAGCCTTTGGGAATGTATTCCATCTTGACCCTGGGATCTCCAGTCCATATTCAGCACAGATGTTGCTGTGTACTATGTCCGCCACCTGGTTATGGCGTTCCACGTATACTTTGCCTGCAATCAAGTGCTGCACTGTTTTAGGGGCTTTTTATCACAGCCTACATCTGACAGTCCTGTCTGGTGTGGTAGAACCCAGCCATGATTGCCATCTGCCTGCAGAAACCCCAGGTATTTGTAGCTGTCCTGAACATCTGCTATGTTGCTTTCCGGTGTCACGTCTCATTTTTGGCTCGATCAGCTTGATGTCATCAATGTTGAAGGGTTCGCTGGTGATAGCCACATTTTGGAGTCTATAATCATGGCCTCTCTTAGTGATAATCTGACTGAGGGGATTCAGGCCTACGCAGAACATTGGGGGACATGGCATCTCCCAGGTATATACTGCCATTGATGCTCACCCATGAAACTGGCTTTGAGTTGGCCTCCATCTTCCAAACTTCATTGAGTTCATGATGAAGGGAGTTAGCGTCCTGTTGACGTCATATAACCTCACACAAATATCGATGTGTGGCATTGAGTCATAGGCTTTTTGTCATCAATTCAGACAGGGCACAGATTGTCATTCCTGTTTTTTATAGTCCCAGCCGACTGCCCTATCAACCAGTAGCTGGCGTTTGGCCCCTCTGGTGTTATTGCCAGTCCCTTCCTGTGTTCAGCTCATGTACTGATCCATGTGCCTACTCATCCTAGCTACGTTGATGCCTAATAGACCTTCCATGTGGTGCT
This sequence comes from Arrhamphus sclerolepis, assembly GCA_037176975.1. Lineage (NCBI taxonomy): Eukaryota > Metazoa > Chordata > Actinopteri > Beloniformes > Hemiramphidae > Arrhamphus > Arrhamphus sclerolepis. The sequence goes on along the minus strand of JBAMYA010000002.1, from coordinate 4,518,174 downwards.
GAGGCAGGTTGTAGGCCGGTAGTTGGATGGTATCTTTCCCTTCTGTGGGTCCATCTTGATGAGGGCAGTTCAGCCTTGGGTTAGTCAGTTTGGGTCAGTCCCTGACCTTAGCAGCTGGTTTATTTATGCTGCTAGGCATCCATGGAGTGCAGTTGGCTTCTTCATCCAGAAGGCCTGAATCATGTCAGACCCTGGTGCTGCGCAGCTTTCTTTCTTGGAAGTCTGCCGCTGTGATGATCTACACTTTGATGCAGCAGGCATCATTAAACTGAACGTGCAAGAGGCATGCTGTGCATCAAACTGTGACTGTTAACGTATGCTTTACCTCAATTTACGTGCACTATACATCTATGCACCTGATCTTTCGAGAGCAGATAAATGGGTTATCAACTTTTATTTGAGGAACAGCTTCAACTTACTAGCCTCACTCAAAAAGTAATTACCAACAGAGCTTAGAGAAGAGCATTACACACAGTATGGAAGCAATAATCTATTTAAATTTCATTAACGTCTGCCCCTGCTCAGCAGATCACAGGGCAGCAAATTTGCTCAAATTTCACAGTTTCCTCATCCATAATGGACAGACATTAAAAATTAATTGTAGCAGAGAGATAAAAATAACAGTTAAAAAAGATGAGCGCAGGAAAAAGAAAAAGAGGAAGAGCCAAGTAGGTGTTATTTTCCATGAGCCAGCTGCAGTAATAGTGTGTGTCAGTGAGCTCCAACGGTACCTGGTGAATATTTGATGCGTGTTTGTAACAGAGAAGAGCTCAGCCACAGGCCACAGTAGCACCAGTGGCTGGACTGTGCACACACTGATGCAGGATAAAGTTACTGTCACGCTTGAATGGCTACACAATAATACCAAGACATTCTGTAGGTCCTACATCAAAATATGCAAAGGGGTGTTTCAGCATGTTTTTCATTGGTCCAACTGTAGTGTAATAATATATTATTCTGACTGAGTTAAAAGAATATAAAATACTGCATGTTTCCTGCATTGATGTTTGATGTAAACTTAAAGTACACACACAAAGTACATAGTCTGCTGACCATTACTGTATTTGATCTAAGGAAAGAGGCTGTGTAGGAAACTGCAATTTGGTTGATAAACTTGTAGTTTTGTAGAAACACTGTACCCCCCTCTTCACCCTTTCCAACCACTAGCCTCTACAATCGATCCCACGATTGATTGCCTTGTTGTCTGTCAGTCTTGTCTCTTGCCTGACCACTTCAGGCAAGAGACATGATTATAAAACATCATTTTAGAGGCTATTTCTTTCAAAGATGTACAGTATTTGAACAAATGTCATGACCTCTACAAGACATGCAGCATGGTGCGCACAGATGAATGTCAAATAAGCTCTGTTTGCTTTTCTGCCCTTACACACATTGAAAGAGAGATGTTTGCTAGATTTAACTTGGACAAATCCCTTTAGTCTGCTTACAAATCTGCGGGCAGGAAGCTTATTTCTGTTGTCCAAACAGTGTTATCCAACTACACCAATTTCATCACATGTAGCTCCTATAACAAGAATTAACCCAAAAGGACTTTTACATTTTCTTTTAATTCTTTGGTAATTTTGAATTGAAACAGACACTTAATTGTCAGTCACAGGAATGCTGTTGTTAGGAATTGTCTCTCAAATGTCACAAAATATTATTAAGAAAATATTATTACTGTTTGAATTTGTGAAACCAAAGTAAAGGAAAAACTGCAGTGATTGTTCTGCCAGTGAGTGACTCAGATTGCAAACTGTGAAAGTGATGATACAGTAGCACACTGTATTTACATTGTGCAAATGTTAAGCAATCAAACATCATGATAAAAAGAATTGGGTAGAAAATGCTGCATACATTCCGATATCACAGATACCCCAAAAGCAGAGACATGTAATCCCTTGCAAGGCATGAAATCCCTTTTGCAGTTGCCAACTTGTTGGTAAAACGCAGAGGCCAAGCCTCATGCTGCTTTTAGGTCATGAGATATTTTTGCCAAATGAAGCTTTTAGTACTAAGGAGATTAGACTGGTGGGTGGCAGAATTCTGAAAGGAAAAGGATGAAGAAAATTTGGTTTTCTACCTGCTGGGATAAATGTTAAAGCTCGATTGGTTTTAGGCATTGAAAGGTTTTAATAGTGAGCCCTGCACAATAGCATTGCAAGGCTTTTGCTAGAGCTGAAGCATTCAGTTCTCACTTCCAAGGGCCTGTGTCCCATTCCAAATACCACTGGGTATTTATTTTGCAGGGGTTTGACATTTTAACTGTGTTTGTTTTCAGATATTCGTAGTGATACATGCACTATTATATGTAATCTGTTGGATAAGCTGCAGGGGCTGAAGGAATATTGTGTTTTCCTGTGCTGTGGGCTTTATGTGTGTATAGGCATTATTTGTCTGCCTTCCTGAGACTTTTTGTCTTCTCCATTGCCATTTTATGCAGAAAAGCCAAACGGTAGCAAATAAATGAATAAAAATTGAAGTGATACTTGAAACCAGATTACTTATACTGTAACAACAGGACTTTAGTTTTATAGATCAAAAGAAGAGAGACTTGATGAGTAGTATATGAAATGTAGAGCTTCTTTAACATTCTCACATTCTTAAAATGATAACGTGAAAGCAAAACTAAGACATGAAAGATCTAAAACAAAAATGAAGGTTGTTGTTTAATCGAACAGTTTATTCTTGTGTATGAGTTTACTGCATCCTCTGTAAGGAGATTAGGATAAACCAAGAGGGTAAAGTTCACAAATGCAACTCATATGGCCTTTTGATCAGCTTCTGTTACTGCTATATTTGATAGCATGAAGGTACAACAAGCTCAAGACGTAAAGAGGCAAAAGCCCATCAATTAAGTAGTAGGTGCAGGGTGCGAAGATCTCAAAGTAATCCTATTGTCCTCCAGAGGATAGTACTTTGTTTACATCAGTTGCTATTTCAGCCTGCTGCCTTAACTTCCTTTCCGGTGTGACTCATCTGCACGCCTTCAAAATCATGAGTGACAGGTTTGTGAGGGTAACACATTTCTTTGTTTTTATTAAAACTGATGTTTCATGTAATTACCTTCTGTTTTTCTAATTATATTAGTGAAGTCTGAGACTCGTCTTTTTTTCTTTTCTGTTCATAATGCAGCTCAATAGAACTGTAGCTCAAAACATAACAGATGCAAGATTCGTTGTCAACAGTCTACGCAATCCACTCTCTTAATATCTGACAGCAATGTGACAGCAGACCTACAAACCTGAGTCTACATGCATCGAGGCTAAAAATCATTCCTATGGATAAAAATCTATCCATCTGTAATGGCTTAAACTTGCTGACCTAATCCCTGCAACAGCCCACTGCTGGAGCAAAGCTGCAGGACCTACTACATCAATAATACTGACTGACTGACTGAAGGTGCAGTTCTCCAGTTACCTTCTGTAATGGTTCTACGAAGTTGGCTATGATCAACAATACAAGAGAACTGAACCCATCTACAGTATAATTATGTGCACTACACTATCCTAAAAACCGAATGAAATGTACTGAATAGGAATAGTTTCACAACCTGACAGTAGTGACCACAAGTCAAAAGGGCTCTGGAAGTATCATGTGTACTTACGCTGCAGAGTGCTCACAAGCTGGGAGCCAGCCTGCAGAAGGCAGTGGTAACTCTCCATCTCCTCCTTGGACTCTTTGCCCGGCTCCCTCTCCTCCTGCAGTGAGGCTGGGCCCATTCCCTCCGTCTCTGAGACTGGATCAGGCTGGGTGAACCAGAGCTTGAGGGAGGTATCGCCAGTATCCCAGGCCTCACATCCTCATCACAGTCTTACAGCCCTCCATAGTGTAAGCTTGACATCCTATAGGTGCTAAACCAGTGAAACTTCAGCAAAATATGCCTCTGCAGGTTCCAAGAGTCGGATGGAACAATTCCCTGAGGTTGTTGCAGGCTCTTCCTGACCTTGACCTGCATAAAGTACCTCCACAGAGCTGCAGGGCTACAGAATAACGGGAGACCTGTCCTCATGTGCAGAAAACAGCAGTCCGTTGCTGCTTTGACTGGGTGTGATGTCTCTTTTTCCGCCCTTAATACACACCAGTGTCGACAGTCTGCTGTGCTCTCAGCAGCAGTCAGCTACTTCAAAACAGAGCTCCATCTGGCCACTGCTGTCTGTTCCCTCTCTTCCCCCTCCCCTCTCTGAGCTTTAGTGCGTCAGCTCTGCAATGCAAGAGCTCAAGAGTCCACTCCTGACACACTGCCAGCTCCTTCCCTACTTTTCCTTTCACATCACACTTATTCATGCTCCTCCTGTTTTTCTTTTTCTTTTCTTTTTTTTTTTTAATGCTGTCTGTAGGCTGGACTGTCAGGCCGTCTGGCTGTCATGTTCAGCTGTCCTCTTTCACCAGCTTTACTACAGTATAGAGGCACACGTACACAGCAGAAAATAGATCCATTGTTGAAAAAAAAATAAAAAACTACCACTCCCTTTGCCAACAAGTTTGCCGCATGTGAAGCACAGCATTTAATACAGAACAATCACATTCAAACCACAGAACAAATATGAAAGGCTGTCATTGTGTACATAATGTAACACAGAGCCTCACTCAGCTGAAGTCCCCACTGCTCTGCCCACAACTCTTGACTGGAGCAGCACTCAATAACACTATAGAGACTAGAGTGGGAAGAATGGGTATATATATATATGTATATGCATGGATGTAAATTTTCTGTACACAGTCACTCGAGTGTTGGACGTTTTCTTGATTTGAGGCCACACATTGAGCACTGTGAGAGCAGCGGTCCTCCGTCCCCATACACAGTCACTCAGCTGATCCAGCTTATCCTCTCAGCCATCTCATTACTGCACAGCATCTGCTTAGTGTGGTTACACGCTCTCACAAACACACAAGCACATTCACACATCTTTCCATAAGTCAGAGCCTGCTGATACATCTGCCAGTGTAACAAATCACAAGACTTTCTTTTTCTTTTTTATCTTCAAAACATTCTGCTTTATTTCAGAAAATCTCCATGTTTTGAATATACTGTTTCAAAGAGGTACATTCAGCTTGGAGGTTTGGAGTGTTGAAGCTGGAGACTCAAAATGCTGGAGGTGGCAAGGTGTCTCTGGCTGAGGTGTCTGAATGTGTCCATCCTCCACAGACAGGCCCACAACCACAGAGCCTTTTGCTGTATTTTCTTTTTTTTTTTTCTCTCCCTCTCTCATTTTAATTTTCTTAGAAAAGTGGCAGGAAAAAAGTTGCATTAAAAAATACAATCCATTCATTTAAACAAGCAAAACATTAGATTCAAACATATTTAAGCTCTGAAAAATAGCATTTCTGATGTCACTTAAAGGTTTTTATTTTGTTAACAAAGGAGGCAGCCCCCCCCCCCTCCTCAATGTGACCTTTTTCATCCAATATCTGACATAACTATTACTATTTGCAATAGTTAACAGACTTGGCATGAAATCATGCACAAAGGTGTGTATCTGTCTACTGAGAATCAATCATCATCATTTGTCTTTCTGCACAAGTTAGTCAGGTTAGTCAGTGAGGTACAAGATTGGAGCTTTAGAAATGATCATTTAAGCGGTAAAATATAAAAAAATCACCTTACTGCCAGACTGTACAACAGCTGAAGACACAAAATACCAGCAATTAGCGACAAGGAACTGGTAGAGTAAATTCATCTGCCACACACACACACACACACACACACACAAAAAGGTTAAATTATTCCTGAAGTTAATTTTGAGTTGGGAGTTTGCCAGGAAGGGGCTGCCAGTCTTCGTAGACACAAAACTATGAAACGGGATTGGCTTATACATCAGAGGAGGACAACTGCCTAAATCAACTGGCACAAAGCAGAACATTCTCCACAATAAAAAAAGAAAAAGAAAAAAGATTTATGTAAGAAAAATATAACATTTGTGAGTAAAATACACTTAATAAATATGGCGAGTAGATAGTATATGTTCATGGGGAAACAGGAAAAGATATTTCAAGAGTATTTAAAAGTGTCTGAAATAATGTTATGTTTAAATGGAATGTATGAAGCACTACACGCACAAATTTAAAGGAAAGAAGGGCCAAACATAAACAAAGCGGGGACTCACAGTGGCTTGAGCTATGCTGACTCTGCAAATATGGAGTTGGTTCATGTTAAATTCCAACTTCAGCTTATAAGACGAAAATATTGGTGCAAGATAATGAACATAAATACCTAATTTAGGCTTTAGTGCATGTGTGCATATGTGTATAGTATGTGTGGGTTATTAGTTGTGTCATTCCTTGTCATCTTGTGCCTTGTGCGTGTGTGTTCAGGCATATATTAATGTGACTTAGTGATCAAAGTCATAATGAAGAAACCAGTTTCTTTAATAGTGCAGAAAACTTCTAACCGAACTATATCAACGAAGTTCAAGTAATTCTGGTCTTCATTACACACAGGCATTTGTGGCTATTCTCATCCAGCACATTTATGCATGTTTATGTAAAACACACACACACACAGGTCTGTTGCTTCCAGGTCACACTCGTGTGGACGCAATCTGATCGCATCGCATTCATCTTTTTGGCTTTGAGCAGATGCTAACGTACATCTCTAACTATACACAGTACAACGTATATATTAATTTTCTTTTATATTGGAGTAAATTATCTCTGAGGTTGGAAAGTTTTTTTCCATTCTCCAAGCAATTTTTAATTGCTGGAATATTCTTAAAGTCTCTAATCTATCACTCAACCTCACACAAACACACACACAAACACACTTTTTGGACTGAGTGGTATTATGACCTTCAATAATATCTCTTGTATCTTGGTATTTAAATACAGATTGTAGATTTATCAATAGGATTAAAGAGTCATAAAAACATCTGTAAGTCAAAAAAACCATAGTAACAGTCTGCGTGCTGCTTTGAGCTGCACTCAAATCACATTCAGTAACTCTACACCTCGACTGATTCAGATCTGTAGATGAGTGTATTTTCTAAAATATTTGATGACCATTTTAAAAAGATTGTGGGAAAAAAATAAAGTAAAACAAAATACAAAGTACAGCCACTAAGAACATAATAAAAAGGTTTGCAGAATACAGTGACTGAATAATTGTTCTTTTGAGCTTTCTTTCATGCAGACGTATCGTTCTTGGAGGGGACATTGTAACTGCTTGTTGAAACAAAGTAGTTGTAACAAACTATTAAAAAGGCAGCCATGTATGCATTCATTTGGAAGAAAAAATTTGTGAAAAAAAGGGAAAGAAAGAGAACTCATGCCTGTCGTCTCTGTAGATATTCTACAAAATAAAGCAGGGCACTGCTCCACAGCCATGCATGGGGTGGAGGACTGGCTAAGAACTCCACAGGTCAAGGGACCTCTAAATCCCTCATACCCCTCCTCCCCCTCCAGTCAGCACATCTATTTCTTCTTGTCTTCTTCCTCTGCTTCTTCGCCTCCTTTCAGACCCGTTTGCCCACAATGTTAACCTTTATGAGGCCGATGCCGCTGCTGAGTCCTGGCTGCCTTTTACTCGCGCTCCTTCAGGTGCTTGTAGGACAGTGGTGTGACAGCTGCGATCTGGAAAAAGCACAATTTGGCCAAACTTTATTATATATTCTTAAGCGCTGGTGCAGACAAGTAAGAAAAAACCATTTGAAATTATCGTAAATCATCAGAGGACAGGCGGTGATCAGCCACGCAGGACTACACACGGACACTGCATTACGGACATCTCCAGCTTCCCCTCCACCATCAATTAACCAACATTAGTAACAAGAAGATTTAAGCTTTCATCTGAGTTAAATGATCTGTGGAAGCTCAGCCAGTAGACAAAGCATAGTGTTTAGCTCGACTCTGAGGTTTACCTGAATGTTTGTGGGCGATCACCCTCTGACAGCTACAGGAAAAATAGAAATCTGGGTTAAACAATGACAGCTGAATATAAAAAATAAAACCTGATGGTGCTATGAGGCAGTTCAGTGACCCTGGTGAACAGTGATTGTACAGTGTGACCATTCTCTATAGCATACCTCTGGGTGGCGACAAAAAAACAACAACAAAAAACTGACAATTAGGCTCATTTAAGAAAATACAGGCGCTAAATAAGCGGCAGAGATGCCCTATCACATCAAAATTAGTTTGTTCTTTGGAAACCATGCAGTATTTACAAAAACTTTACAATTTATTTCATTGACTAAATACTGCACATAGTGCTTTATTTTTGTATTTATGTCATTTTGTTGTCTACCCCCCAGAGATGCAGCATTTGGGTTGAAGTTACACCAACTTTATGCCATACACTGAGCTCAAGCGCAGCACAAGTGCCTCCGTTTTTTTTTGCCACAAAAGTAAGCAAAGGGCTACCAACACAAGCTTGCACACAGGAGGAAACAACCATACCAAAACACAGCACCACAAACGATACAGGAATGACACGGTAAATAAGTGACATCCACAGACCATCGCTCTTTTTCCACACTGCCGGATAGGAAGACAAAAACTGACACTTCACACACCTAGACACCTAGAAAATGGTATGAACAAAGTAAAAAAAAAAAAAAGAAAAGAAAAAAAAAAAGCTTACAGTGGCCTTCATTAAGCACATGCAGAAAGTAACATAAGCTGGGCATCAAAAGGAAGGCTGAAAGGAGCATGTGTATTGATAAAAACTGTGCCTTTGGATTCATTGACATGTTACCTAGATGTGCCATGTGATGATTTTAACAAAATTTTGACACAAAACATGTGACAGAAAAAGTGCATCTCTTCAGCCAGCCTAAATCAGCCTACACAAAACATGAACACACTTATTGAATAAGGCCTGTACACCATTATGCCTTTGATTTCCTTGTTATAAACTCAGAGTTAGAGAGAAGAACTGCTGGAGGTTGACTTGAGGGAGGGGGGGGGTGAGGCATTGATTGTCTTGAATAGCCTGAAAGTAGGCTGGTACCTGTTTAAATGACAGTATTGGACTCATCAGAAAAGGTTCTCATGAGCAGGGGCCTGGCTGAAGACCTGGGAGACTGGGGGGCCCCAGCACTCGACTGAACCCGCTTCTTCTAGAAGGGTGAGGCAAGAGACACCAGTGATGTCACTATGCTGACAAACACACTCTCTCTTTCATCAGCTTGTGCCGTTCTCTTGCACACAGACAAACAAACAAACAAACATATGTTCACAAAGACTTCAAAAATGGACAGATGGACAATGAAAATCAGTCCATGTCCAGACACCTTTTCCAAGCAATGACCCGTTTCAGTAGCCTCATCTCTACTAATCGGTCCAGATAAGACAGACCATAGTTTATACATTTCTCAAAAATAATGCACGACATAAAACACACAGACAAAATGCAGTAGCCTGCAGGGACCGTGCTAAAGATCCAGTATGAGTTTGTGAACCAGAGCTTCATGCAGGTAAGTTTGAGTGCTTTCACGTGCTGCAGTCACCTGACCGGACATGCGGAGGCAGCAGGCATTGGAAGAGCACAGGCAGCTAGGAGGAGACATCAACTGATACAACTGGACAGACAAGGACGGAAGACTGCATGTTTTCAGCACGGACACCCTGTCCTACTCCACACTGCAAGAAGAGTTGGGATCCTCTCAATTTAATACATGTAACCAAGAAACATCACTTGAGATTCAGTTTAAAATGCAAACTTCCAAGGATAGCATTGCTGAGGTTGTAATTTGACATAATCTGTCCAGCAAAGTGGGACTACATTGAAAATCTACAGAACTTGGTAGAGAAAGGAAGGAGTCTGACAGTGTGAGAGGAAGGACAAGTAGGAAACAAGCATGTTTCCAAGCACATAGAACTTCCTCAGGGAGAGATTTATGTATAAAGGCTGGCAGGGAAGAAAAAAAAAAGAGAGACCTCAGTCACTCCATGAGAAGCTGTGAGTGCTAGCGGTCTGTGACAACATGAAGATAGTAGATGTTCCCGAGGAAGGAAGGCGATGTTTCATCTTGTGGGAAGACGGTCCAGAGAGGAAGAGAGGAAAATACGTGAGTGAAGTAGATGTAAAGAGCATATCTAAAAGTAACAAAAGCAGTTAGGAAAACAAAGTTGGAAAAGCTGAAAACACACACACAAGGTCTCCACACACACCACAGCTGCTTGGAATGTATTGTGCTGATCCAAATACATGACAACATTTTGTTCACTGTGAACCCATCTGAAAAAGTTGGGCCGTCTCACTCTCAATCTAGAATCTAGATTTTGAAACAACTAGATTGTCAGATCAACGGGTGACACAGAGCCAGTACCCTGCATCCATATAATGTTATACTACATTGTACACAGCAATGGTGAGTCCAAAAGACCACTCACAATGCCCATACTTTAAAGAAAAAAAAACTGTCCACATAACTGAGCAAAGGGTGTGAGATTGTCTGACTGAAATAAGAAATAAAGGTCCATGACTGGAGCTATTGCTTATTTGAAAGCCTGGGAAAACACCAGCTGTCTGAGATTAAAGCCAGTTTCAACTGGTGCAAATGGATTTTGTGGTCCAACGGACTGCATCTGTGGTGCAGGACAAGTGTTGCTGGTGGATTTAAGATTTTTCTATCATTTATCACTCATATATGAGCAGCGACACATTACATGTAGGTCAATATGTACATAAGCCTAATTGGGTACAACTGAAATGACAAACTTCAAATTTTGTTCGAGAACATTTTTAAAGAGTATTCCTTAGTCAAACCAAGCAAAACCATTGAAATGTAATTATTTACTTAAAAAAAAGAAAAGCTTTAATAATTCTGTTCTCATCTCATTAGTTAAATGCTGTTTCAGCATAACAAAAAATGTCTATTTAAGCATATTTTCTTTTATTCCCTTCTTCTTTAAATTTTTTCAAAAATATTTTTGAAATCTTGTCATCAATGTTTAACAGTACAATTAAATTTGATTTTGGGTGTCTAGTTCTTCTCAAAACCAAATATGAATGCTGTATATGTTGATGTTAACTGTTAAAAACACGAGAAGTAATAAGACAAGACCCCATAAAAGAGCAAAATGTGGCAGGAAGGAAACTGTTCTCTACAACACTGTATCACTCTTTTGTGCTCCATGTGCATGATTAGCCAGTTTTGTTGTAAGCTAGTCATAAACAAAAGGCTTTAATTTAAATTGGTATCATGACTTCAACCAAATCTGAAGACCTAAGGTGACTGTTAAATAGTTATGTCAAATATCAACAAAGTTGATGTTCTAATTCTAAATCGAGGGGGCATAAGTTACGTATGCATGTTTCAACTCTACCTGTCGAGCATGAGATCCACGGGGTTTGCGGAACACCACAAGCAGGATCTCTGGCAGTAGGCTGACAAGGATGAGCAAGATGATGACCAGCCAGGCAGACACTGAGCTCAGCATGTTGGCAAATACAAAGTACAAACGCTGCTGCCTTAGGAAAGGCCTGCAAGAGAGGTCAAACTCAAGTTAAACTGTATGCAGAAGCTACAATAAATGCATTTATGTTGCATCTTCTAACCATATTATTCCTCCCCAGAAGAAGCTGAAAAATACGTAGAAAGCCAGAGAGCCCCAAATGACAAAGTGGTTGATCCACGTCCAGTGCCGTGTGTCCAGCGCCAGCTAGAAAAAGGAGAAGTCACTTACAGTTTATGCCAAAAATTCACAAAAAATACACTTTGAAAAGGTCAAGGTCACTCTTCCTCAAACAGACAAGGTAGACACTCACCTTTAGCGTCACAGTGAAGACAAGGACAGTGAATACAATTGTTCCATATGACCAATTTCCAAAAACCTGGATTCAGTGAAGACAAATAAGATGTACTTAGGGCACAATCCTGAATTATCTCTTTTCACATCTGTTTAGAACATGACTTGAATATAACCTGGCCATTATCCTGGAGGGCTGGGTTACTGAACAAATATCGAACTCCAAAGAAGAAAAGTAAGCCATGAAACACTCCAAGTAAGGTCCAGTAGAGGAACGGCCCCCAACGTAACATGGCATTCTTGGCAATCTCCCTACAATTACAAACAAAAACTAGCTTAGGAGAAAGATAAACAACATGCACATTATGTTATATATCTCCAGTGAAGATATTGATTACAAAAAG
>JBAMYA010000002.1:4481376-4504873 GCA_037176975.1 Arrhamphus sclerolepis | reverse complement strand
TAGATTATTGACACAAAAGGGCATGCACCATCAAATGAGACTACACGTCTACTGCATCTAAATGATTAATACAAACCATTAATACTTTAGTAGAATAAATGTCTAATAGATACTATAGGGCGTAGCCAAATATTTCTTTGGTATTGATGAAGCAGAAAATTCTTCATCAATACTTTGTTGCAGACTTATACCACATTCACTCTACTTTACATTTTGTATTCCAGAAAAGCTGTGCTAAAGTACTGATAAAAAGAACGGTACCATACATCAAGTCTCTTTCCCAGTTTGGAACTAATCTAGTGAGTGTTTAAGTGCCTTGATGTATTTCTGCGTGTTTCTTTTCATTGAATTGATTTCACTTAAAAATCTAAAGGTACAGTGTAACCGATCACTCAGAGTTTATACTGCACAAATCAGCACTACTAGATTTTTAAATACCAACAGCATAATGTCTATGAATGCAGAACTTCTTTGATGACACAGCAAAACACAATCACTGCTAAGCCACTTACACACTGAGGTACACACATGGGTGAAAGAAAAATCCCCAAGTTTACCTGTACAGGGTAGCGTTGTCCATGAGAAACTCAATGCAAATGTGCTGCTCGAAAAGGCTGTAAGCCAGGATGGGCATAGAGGTGAAGCAGATGTTGTACATCGTCAGATAGGCCGCATCATACAGGGGCTAAGGAGGGTGGGATCAGGGGGAAGGTTTGAAGGGAGAGGGGTGGTTGGGAGGAAGAGGAGGGATGGGCACCCGGGGATTAATATCATGGAAGGGACAAAACTCATACACTCCAGTATAAGGTCATATAGGCAGGTTTATACACATCTTTCATGTGCTTATGAAAGATCTGTGTCAGGGGTCATAGGAAAGAAGGGAATGGCTCACTTTCAGCTTTAACAAATAAATATACCATAAAACATAGTAAACTAGCTTAAAGATATACCACTTGATGTGGTAATAAATGGCTACTTGCATGGCAGAAGATGTTCTTCATATGAATGCAATGCCAAGCACATTAATACACTTAATACACATCATAGATGCAGATGAAGAGAGGGAAGGGCAACTTAAGGAAAAGCAAGTGGTTTCCAGGAAGACAAGGAAGTGTGGATGTTGGAACTCTGTTTCGTTTCCCTGAACCATAATGGGTACTCTAGACATACTTACTTGCTGGGAATAGCCGCAGAAAAACTGGTACAAAAACTGTGGTAAGATGAAGCAAAGATTCTGCAAATAAAGAAGTGAAAAATAAAAGATTCACACTCACTTCTCAAGACACAAACACATGCACACAATGTATATAGTGCATTCAGAAGAACCAGTGTGCATGCTGATAATATAAAGCATTAAGAGTTGATTTCCGCCTTAAAAAAAAAAAGTGTTTAACTTGTTCAAATTACATGTCTTCATCACATGGTTCCCAGATAACAAGAATGTGTGATTTATTTAGGAAACACGCTTACATGCTGACATTTGAATGAGGTTCTGAGTGATAGGAATAATAAAAAATAATTTAAAATAATTTTTTTTTTTTTGAGAAAGTCAAAAGCATCTGTTCCTTTTACCTTGTAAAAGAAATACTGCACCAGGTGTGCAATGCGGACATAGTAAAGATGCCCATGAGCCAACAAAAGTTTCTTGAGGTGCTTGAGTTTGGGGATGGCATAATCACTGTTCCTCACAGCCTGTCGACCTTCTTTACCCTTGATTCCTGAAACATCAATCTAAAGATTAGTCACACAACTTTTACAAAAGAGATACAATTCCATTTATTAGAGAGTTCAAATCAATTCTCACCAATGCCCACATGAGCTTCCAAAATCATGCTGACATCATTGGCTCCGTCTCCAATGGACAGAGTGATTGGGCTGCCTTTTGAGTTCTTTACCATTTTAACTATCTATAAATTTAGTAAGACAAGGGATACAAAGATAAAAATTAAAATTCTACTGTGTATTCACTGTAAAAGTGATCATTTCAGTTCAATGGATAAATGGTGTTTAAATCGTAAATGACTGTTCTGACCTGTGCCTTCTGCAAAGGGGCCATGCGACAGCAGAGCACAGCTGTGCAGTTTTGACAGATCTGCAGGAAAAGACTCTTGTAGAGACTTGAGTTGGAGTCGGAGGATGAGCTGAGCACCATTGACAAAGATGCACCATCTATGATAAAACCATAATCATGATTGGCCATGGACCACCTCCTACAACACAGAGAGGAAGAAATAGTTAGAGCTTTATGACTGGACAACATTACTAGTAAATTATTGTTCACATGAAAACATTTCTTACAAAAGGTTCTTTAAATTCATCTCAGTATAGGCCAACATCGTTCAAATCATTGTACTCACCTGGTGATGCCTGCCTTTACTGGTGGTGCGTCCTGTACAGCTTTCTTGTGATACTCAAGCAGAAGGTCATGCAGTCGTTCCTCACGCTTTCTCCCTCCATCCTCCAAAGTACGCAGGGTTAGCTCCAATAGCTCTGTGTTCCTCTGAAATAATCTACAAGCATAGCAGGTGGACTTTGCAGTCTCCATCTTGTCCCCTGTTAGGACCCAAACCTTCATACCTGCTCCCTGCAGAGCTTCCATAGTCTCTGCTGCCTCCTCTTGAAGCCTTATGATTAAGCACAGAAAGATAAAAAGAGAGAGAGAGAGAGAAATATTATGGTCATCAAACTGTAGGGCATTATATTACCATTATTGGTAGAAAGGAGCACATAAACAACAAGTGAAATTTACAACTGACATTATGGCTAGACCTTAGAGAACGCAGGGCTTCAGCGCTAACTGTGACAAACACACACAGCACGGCAGAAATATTTCCAGTAATAGGACATATCATCGTATTTTCGCTTTACTATGGCCCTAATTATTCCCAAATTACCAATTTCACTCCACTCTTCATGAAGAACTCAGGTTATGTGGTGCTTTAAGAGAAGGAGCACTGATTTTACTAAAAGTTTGCATTGTTCTTATGGTTCCATGATGGGCATTGCAACTGACCACTTGCATTGTAGTAATGTCATATCTTTGATCCCCAGAAGACAGTCTGCAGTGAAAAATACTAAAGTCAGTGAAAGGCAGCACTGAGAGCCACATAGACAAAGTTGTTATGGATGATTGGGCCTTTCACCCAGTAAACTGGTTTGTATCAAATATGAACTCAAAATTGATTTGGTGCAGGGGTTTGAAAACAAAGTGCTCCTGTGTGGTCTTTTTTCCCCCAGAGTTACAGAGCTATAAAATCACAATAATGTGACTGCTTAGTTGGAGATTGAACTGTTCTGATTTAATGCTTTTTCCCAAGCCAAGATAACTTTAAAAAACTAAGCTTATATAAGTATAATCATATCTGGACTGAAGTGGGTTCTAAATAGATTATAAAGAACTGAAATTAACTGAAAATATGTTAATTTGGTTAGAATTAAACTTGATTACTTACAGTGTAAAGTGTTCTAAAATGCCTTTTGTAGTAATAAGACAAATGACAGAATTCAGTAATAAAATATTTCATATGAAATCCACTAGCGTGTGCGTGTGCGTGTGTCTCTTTTTTTTAAATTTTATTTCAATAGTTGCATATAAAAAGGCCCACTTTCCAAAATATACACCTGTATTGTGGAGGACAACATAACCACAAGGGGGCAGTGTGAGCTTACATTGCTTTACATCTGAATAGTGGTATAGCATCAAAATACTAAAATGAAGGACAAAAAAAAAAAACATGAGCTGTATGGTTTGAGGTTCTCATTTGTGCACCAACCGATCTTCCACGGCAGTAGCTCCAATTAGATTCATTCCGGTCTCAACTTGGTTGTAAACTGCCATAAGCCTCTCCTCTCTGTCCTGCAGAGCCAGTCTAGCTTCCCTCAATCCTGCATCTACCTGGGCAAACTCCTCTGGGCTGAGGTGTTTGTAGGCCACACACAGTGTGCGATAACCCTCCTGAACAAACAAAAAAAAAAAACAGGAAAAATTACAGGAAGACAGGAGGACGTGGAGTTATATGTTATGAAACCACAATAGCTGTTTGGACAACAAGCTGCCTTGCACCCACTGTTGCATTGCGTTCCACATGCATGCGTATCCTTTCAACCTCCTCTTGTTTGACTCGAGGGAAAATGGAAGAGTCTGCTCCCTTACAGAAAAGCAGTGTATCACCTGGGCACAAAAGTCACACAATCAAAGACCAATAGACAACGTGTCAGCAGAGGGTAAACACTCCACAGCCAGTGCTGTTAAACTGACTGTTGCCTCAAGCTCACCTGATTTGGATCTGACAATCACACTCATTCGCCTTCTCACTGGGTCAAAGTTCAACACATGAAGCAGTTCATACCTTAGGGAGGTAAAAAAAAATGGAGACAAAAGTAAAAAGAATAATATGGTTAAATGGTAATGCATTAAAGAGCTTCCTCTGTGTAGCTACTGACTTACCTTTCAACATCTTTGTTCCTGTTAAGAATTTTCATAGTTTTACTTTCAAGACCCAAGAATGTGAAGCCATATCTGCAGATGGAGACAAATCGTCACAAATATTCAAATAAAACATGCTTGAATTGATATTAGGAGAAAAAATGTGGCATATGATATTCACTTTCAACTTACTGTATGCACTCATGTCAGCTCAATTCAGACCAAACAGCCCATTCCTTACCTCATGGCACCTTTCACCAGCGCAATCTCATCTGGTGAGGAAGCGATGAAGCCCCTCTCCTCGTGTGGTGGATGGAGTGACTCTTCATCCACCCCCAAACCGTCTACTTGGTCTAGCTGTCCGTCCTCTTGAATGTGATCTTGCTCTGCAGACTCTTTCACTTGGACCGTGTGACACAGACAGAGGGCACGCAGAAACAACTCTTCCCTCTCCTAATAACAGAACACAAATGTCTCTTACATTAAAATAAAATACAGGACACGTACTGTTAAGATCCAACTAATTTATAAATCACTTTAGTGAAGAACAAAATTTACTGCTGCACGTTGAGCCATAAACAGTAGCTCTAGATCAGTTTAAGTTATACATTTACAACCATTTGTCTAAATTGACTTCTTATCAACATTAAGTGCTGCAGTGCAGCAGTGTGTAAACTGTTATCAGGTGCTCATGTCAACAGCACACCACCGCTTTCCCCCTGTTGTTAACATGTCAAGGGGAGTATACGTGGGTGACCTATGAAGGGGTCTTTCTGAGCAACGAGCTATGTAATGGCCATATGTTAATGCTTGTGTGACTTTTACAACAGATGGTGGGACACCACAAGACCCACCCTGCCAGCTTTCTGCTGTAGTTTGTTCACAGGTCCATCTGTGACACAAAACCCGTCCAACTCTGTGCTCGCATCCCTGTACTTATACTGGAAACCATCGATGCAGCACTCGATGAACTCCATGTTATTCTGTGTGAGTGTGCCTGTCTTGTCCGTAAAGACATACTCCACCTGCAAGACATGAGAACAAGGGAAAAAATAAATAACACAACTTTCCAAACTCACAAAAAAAGTCAGTTTCCCATTTAACAGGTTCCAGCAATAATATTGGGCAATTACTTCCAGAAAAAGTTATCAGAATTATACTATGTTAACTGCTAGTTTAACAGAGCATCACCTTGAAGTAATCACCAGGGACATCGAGTGTGACTAATCTATAGCAGCACTGTTTAAGCTAAAAATACCAATGGAAGGAAATAGCAGTGAAATCTCAGCAGTAGAAACAGGCTGGTGTCATAAACAATTCATTTTACATTAGCACTTACCTCACTTACCTCCAGCAAAAGATTTTCTTTTCTAGATTGTATTTTTTGTAACAGTGATCGTGACTTATAAGAGATAACTCAGATTATTTTTCCTCCATAAATTTGGAAATACGCCATCTGTTGTGAGATATTAAATCCAACTTAAGTGATGTGCATAGAAGATGCTACACTGTTAGCTTGGTAATTTATACTTCTATGAGATGAACAAATCCACACTCATGAATACATCTTCCTGTTGATGCTATATGTATTTAATGGTGTGTTTTTATTTTACAACTTCCATGAAAAAAATAAATATAAGCACAAATCAAACAGCTAGTATGTTGCCAAAGACCTAATTAGGTACATGTTTGTTTTTTTTGAGTGTGTGTGTGCATGTGTGTTTTTAAATCAAACAATGCAAGGTGTGTTCAAAGCAAAATCAAAGTCGCTTCCAAAGGTTGAACAATTTTTAACAATAGCTTCCAAAATTGCTTTGTAAAGGCTGCCAGGGAGGACAATATTTACATATTGCTTTACATTAGGAAAATGAAAGCTGATCATATATAATGACTCTAATATAGGCATGGAATAAAATAATAAAAAACATCAACGGGGGAACCGCAGAGGGATAATTACAGATTGAGCTTGTTCAGCCGAAGCAAATGTTTGTTAATGAATAACTAATTATTGATTGTACAGCTGAGATGGTTATACAGGAAACAACTAATTAATCCATTGCCTGATATTTGACAGAACTGATAACCTGCCAAATTCAGAATTCAGTCTAAAATCTTAACAATTTCAGCTTGAGCTTTACTGAGATTTAACAACTGTTATTTGTTCTATCCATTTTATCTTCACATTCTTCATTTATGTGCACTCCTCCTCCTCCTCCTTCTCTGTCACAAGAACCAGCGGAATATCCTCTTTTGTCAAATCTGGAACTGTCTTTTGCGTTCCCCTTTTTCTCCTGCCTGGCAGCTCCATAATCAGCATCCTTCAACCAATGTATTCACTACCCTCCCTCTTTACATTTCCAAGCCCTCTTAATTGTCTTTCTTTTACTTTGACCACAAGATGTCTAACCCTGGCTGTTCCTTTAATGTGCTTTATCTTAATCCAATCCATCCTTGTCACTCCCAAAGAAAATATCGTCTTCATCCCTGCCACCTCCAGCTCTGCGTCCTGTCTCTTGGTCAGTGTGCTGCTGTCTTTGCGCTATAAAGAAGCACTGGTGTGATGACCGTCTTGAAAACATTTCTCAAACTAAAATCAAAATTTTACTTTAAGTGGAAATTACTTTTTTAGTTTCTTCATACTATTTAAAAATTGACAAACAGAGGTGTAAAAAACACACACAAAAACAAAACAAAACAATGCAATGATAATGCATTAGTGACATGGATTTTAGCTATTTAAATGGCATCTGCGATACCTGTCCAAGCTCCTCATTGAGGTCTGACGTGTTGACCAGTGCCCCCTCCTCAATTTCTGGGTCGAAGAAATCTTTGTCCCACGCAATGAAAAAGGACCCCAAAAACTTTTGCATTTCAACTGTGACATACATGGACACTGGAATGATGAAGTTAAAGAGCACCATGAAGGACAGGAAGTCGGTGAACATCTTTAGGTACTGTTGGAGAAAGAAACAGCAAGCACAAAGTTAAAAAAAAATAAAATAAGATCAGAGACTACATGGCTCTACAACAGCTGTATTTGGCAGTCTAAAAAGCAAAGCAGATCAATCAAAGAAAATAGAGGATTATTACTTTTGGTGAGGTGTGGAATAAAAAGGTTTGGACATCAACAGAAGGCTTAAGGATGGTCACAGGATGTTTTCTCTCCCTCCCTCTCTCTCTCCTACGCACTTTCCAATGAATAGCTTCATCATTATCAAGTCAATCATTGCAAAAAGACTCAGTTTAGACCAAACACAGATGTTTTACCAAATAAGGTGCAAACCATTCAAAACCAAGTCAAATTCTTTGGAGAGAAACTAAGGACTCTTATACGCCATAAATAACTGGCAGTGAAGAAAAGTCCTGTGCCATATTTCAGGACCTTTCTTCCACAGCTCAAGGAGATACATAGACTTGACATCCAACAAAATAACAGCTGCTGTCACACTGACATATAGAGATCTTTCACTAAGCTCAACAGCAGAACAAAGGGATCTTTCTCACTGACAGAGCTGAATTGGCAAGTAAAACAACAGCGGGGGGTATTGAGAAAGATGACAACAGCAAATCTGGTTGCCTTGGCCGTATACAAGAGTGTCCTCAGAATTTTCTTTCAGCTGTGTCTGTGGACTCATCTTCGCTCATAATTCAAACCTGATCCCACAGTGGAAGCAGTGTGATGACTTGGTCATTCAATGGTTCTGGATAACTAATAATGATTATGTAACAAAACAATCAGTGAAATTCTGGAGTGCCTTGGAAAATACTGAATCAACAACGCGTTCTTAAGCTGAGTGAGCTGCATTTAACTTGCAGGAAAAACCTTTAAAAGGCAGGCAGATGCACAAATAACCAAAGAAAAAAGAGAAAAAAGGTAATATTTTGATTGGGTCATTGTGTTCCAGACTTCAGTCAGGCATGCTTGGAAAGGATTCTTTTGAAAGCAATTAAAATGAGCAGCTCATTTATGGTTCTATTAAACTATCCAGTTACATTTGAGTTCCTGAAATTAGTCAGCTCCTGGTGACTTCACACATTTTCTTTTTTCTCAACCACCAGAATCAAAGCTAAAAGAGATTTCATGGTGTTTTGAGAAGCACTTTTGAGTAATTAGTGTTACCTGTCACATCTGCAGTAAAAAGCAGTCGTGGTTTTCAGAAGAATTCTGATGGGGAGTTAATGCTGGGTATCTATTAAAGCATTTGCTGGAATCACTATAAAATTCATGAGGTCACCTTTTTAGATGGTGGAAACTCACTCCTCTTCTTAGCAGCTTTTTAAGCAGCAAATAAGACACCAACTACTCATAAAAAAATTGACACAACCCCACTTAAGAAAAAAAGCTAAAATACAGTTTTAAAGTAACTGAAGTTCTGCCTTTTTCTTTTTCACCCCGCATTTTTATAGAATTCAAAATCATGAAGATTGTGCCACAATCTAAAGTATATATGTGCCTATCTGTGTTCAGAATCCAATAAGTTCTACACATATTCCTGTCATGTCAATTTTACCAAGGCAAGCTCACACTCTCAGCAGTCTTTTCTATACCACTTGTGATTTGGATTTGTTGAAGGTGTTGTGTTGTATCTTCCCATGTCAACAGCAACGACAAACATCTTAGCAAGGTTTTCAAAACTGTCAGCTTACCAAATTTGTCTCCTTCTCTCTCTGGGTTTTTTCATTGTACCACGGCTCATCTTGTCCAGGTTTGCTCTGCCACACATACTTGAGTGTAGTGCACACAAGGGCCTTGCTCACCAATATGAAAAGGTAAACCAGAAGAAAGGCATTGATAGACCTGGGAATATGAGAAAAAGAAAAAGAAAAGCTATGACAAAGGTGTGCCATTAATATTTAAATGTTTCTATGACCTTTTCTCTAAACTTACTTTTCCACAACAGACCGTTTCTGAGATTTGCCCTGATAGTTAAGTGCCATTTTTGTCTCCATGCCAGTGTAAACTGCAACACCTTGAGGGGAAAAAAAAAACAATGAAGAGAGATCAGATCTGATCTACAGGAATAGACATCATTATTTATATGCCATTATCATTTGACTCACCACATATCCTCTGGGTATTCTTTAAAGTTGCTCCTTTTAGCAGTAGGTTCTCTGGGCCCAAAGACCTGCACAGTCACATCCGCAGATCAAACTCTGTGTAGTCATACAGGAACTGTGCAATCCAAACACCCTTCTATTCTCTAAATGGAAACCTGGCAGGCACTCTACACAGTGACAGTGTGAAAGCAGTCCAGGCTTACACGCACCCCAGTGCTCTTGAGAAGGACAGTGGCATTTGTTTTTAAGGCCATTACAAAACAGTCAATGATAAATGCCAGTGGGAGTGCTTTGGAAGCGGTTGCTAAAACCCTGCCAGCCTGTTTTAATTTTAATGCTTGTCTGTAATGAAGGATCAATGTAGTAGTGATTTGTTGATGAAGAAAAGGATACAAATGAGTGCTTAAAGCAACTTTGTTTTGATTTGGCTCTCACTTAAACTGAGTAGAGATGGTTGGACAGGAAAGCTCTCACCTCACTGAAGGCTCTTGACTGCTTTTGTAGATGTGCATACGGCCGACAAACCTGGAAAAATAAAAACATATACTTTCAGAGGTTATAAATAAAAGGGACGTGATATGAAGTTCTGCATGTGACAAATGCTAATGCAACCCCAAACTAGACAAAAAAAATGGAATAACCCAAAAAAAAAAAATAAAATAAAACTTTATATTTGCTTTGAAGTTATTTCAAAAGCACAAGTTCAGGATATTTCATGTTTTGTTCCATAAACTTTATTTTATTGTTGAAAATGTATCAATTTCTGCATTTCTAGGCAGCAACAGATTCCAAAAAGCATCCAGATGAGGAAAACCTAAGGCAATAAAGACGGTTTTGAAAGAAAATATTGTTATTTAAACAGGTAATGTCAGCACTTCAACTGAAATCACCTTCATGGTATAAATGCTGCCCATTAAAGGGAAATCTTTGAGGAGGAAGGATGAGTGGAAGCGTCACAGCTTATAAACAAATACAAGGGAGAGAGAATTTACTGTGTTTAAAAATAAGAATGCCCGGAATGTTTTTCTTTTTCAATTTTACACAACTTGAGGAATTTCTCTGTCACTGCCTGTCATTCATCAATCACTGACATAACCACATCTGCTAGGAATTATTTTGAGAAACATTTTTCAAAACATTACAAAACAAAGTTAGATTGATATTTTTTCCCAGCGTACTCTACACAACATTAACTGAGCTCAGATGTGTCAACGTGTCTAAGCTCTGAGGCTGCCTGCAGTCCTGAAGTGTCCCCGATACAAAGCATGTGGAAAATACTGAAATCAAATTGCAACACCAGCGACTTTTATTGTTACACAATCTTAAGCACATTTGCGGGAAGAACATCTAAAAGCCAGAACATATTTCAGATGTTTTGAGGCAGATTGGCCAGATTACAAAGTAGTAAAAGTTTTTTTTGGAATGTGTCGCAAGGCTGAAGTGCAAAAATGGATGTGCAGCAACAAATGGAGTTGACTATTCATTTCAGTTCAATTCAACAATATTTTTTTGATCCCTGAAGCGAAATTCAAAATATGGATATTAAATATCCTGATATTAAATATCTCTGGATAATTTGATCCCCCAAGAAATAGAATATTCTAATGTTTTCAGATTTGGTGTTGTACAAGAGTGGATTTAAAGTCAACATTTCAAAACCTGCAGCGAGTTTGATGACTTTATAAATCACACACAAAAACATTTATAAAGTTTAGAAGCCAACTAATACAACAACACATCATAATTGTTATTGACTCTGCATATTAAAATTCAGAGAGCACTCTAGTGTCTAACTAATTGACAGCAGTCCTCCTCCTTACCCAAAGGGGGAACCAAAGACTGTTAACAATTAAATCCCTAAAAGTATCTTAACATTCTTAATATGAAAAAAAAAACAAGCACAGGACCACACAGGCTTGCCAAAACGTCCCTGTTCAACAATCTTAATGTCCAAGCTATTTATGACATTTTCAAATGGCATATTTGTAATCAATAGCCTAACAAACCACAGGCAACAGGCGCTTGTAGTGGAAATCTGTTGGGACCACATGATGATTGCCTTACTTGTAAAGGTCAGGCTGCGGCTGTTCACACTCAATGGTGGCATTAAGAGATTCCAGATCCCTCTCTGTATCTGGCACCGTGTAGTGTGTCTGCAGAAGTGGAAGATGCAGAGAGAAAAAGAACATGAACTGCATCTGACTTAGGTCAAGTGGTCATTTTAGCTTTCCACTACTTTCCACTCAGAGTGAGTTCATAATATCAGAAAGACATTCAGAGATCTTGTGGCAACATTGCGACACCAAGAACAGGACAAAATAAAATGTTTCCTGTGAGAAACTAGACAAGAAACTTTAAAGCAGGCTGGAAATTGAAACTTGTTACCATCTTTATACATCAGCTGCGATATACTGCATATTCATACAGTATTTGAAGTTTACAAATTAGCGGTATCAATAGACCACATAATTAATTCAACATAGGATAGGGCATTTATAGAAAACTGTATTATTAATTCTAACATGCTTCATACTAACATGTTATATTATTAATGAAAATTACATTTAATCTAAATTCTCTTGAGCAAAAATAAAAAAAAGGGTGCTAGAAATGTAAAACTCATGAGCTTATATTTAAAAAAGAGAATGCGTAAATGGGGGAGCTGATGGATCTTACTTTGTGATTGGACTCTCCATCCAGACTTGCTGTGGTAACGAAACATGTGCCGTCATCTCGACTAGACTGCAGCAGTATTAAATCACAGGGAAAGGTCTCATCTTCCTTCACTTCTACAACATCTCCCACCTGAAGACACCCAAACAAAAACCACTTGTGAGGACCTGGTGTTTGCCTTCTGTTTGAGGGTTTTACGAACAATAATGGTCAGAAGTGTTACCACTAAGTTATGGATGGGCTTTAAAATTAATTACATCTTGTGAACTTGTCACAACTTTTTTGATGAAAATAACAAACTAAAAGATTAAATGTCTTGTCTTAATGCAAGACAACACTGTCTCGTGTTTTACTGTGAAAATAAATAAATACATACCACCACTTTTATCTGTATTTTACAAGTGGTCTATTTACCCTTCCATCAGAGGGTCTAGCATGCCCTCCATGCAGCTACAGTACAATTTGGTTCAGTTTAAACATTGAAAAAGTTTGTTTTTGATGAAGACAAAAAACATCCATAATCAAAAAAAATAAATGTAATTTGCAGAAAACAGAATATAAATATCAGCACAATATCCTTGATAAATGTATCACCAATGCAACCATGGCTGAACACCTAATCAGCTCAGCAAACAGAGCACACTTTCCAAACACAGTCATGCCAAGCAGACAGAAGCTTCTCTGTGGTCATATCTCTAAGGAATTATTTATTCCAATTGATCCAATTTAAGGTCTAAAAGGTACCTTGATCTTCTCACTCTCCTTTCGTATCCTCAGGCCGTCCTCTAGCACTGTCACTGGGTACTTATTCACTTCATTGTCAGCCTTGTGCCGTAGCCAGTCCTCATATCCCTATGGCAATATATCAAAATCAGTATTTTATAATTTGCTTAGTCCTACAAAAAGTTAAAGCCCACATGGGAAAGTGACATGATTGTGGCATCAGTACAAAGGGCGCCTGTCAAACAGAAGTATGGGTTATTATGTTTGGGGGGATGGGAGGGGGGTTGGCTTCTGAAAGGGAAAAAAGTTCATGAAAGAAAAAGAAGAAACCAGTGTCATAAAGATATAACAGAAGCTGACATCAATCTCAAGGGAAGAATCTAAAATATGTCTATGGACAGAATTTAATTGGTACATTAAGTATTTCATCATTATATCTGCCTGCAGCAGCAGAATGTAATAGTGAATGTTCAGCAGGCAGTACATTCAGCACAAATGTACATATACACATATATACAACACAAGATAGGACTATTCACATCAACTATAGACTATATCACATCAAGACTGTGATGGAGTTGGAGGAGATGGTGCAGAGATGCAGGGGATGAAGGGGAAAGTAAAGCGTGTGCCAAGACTAAGCTTGAGCCAGAAAGTTTGATTATCGGGAGAGGTGACAGCCAGAGAAAGTCTAGTTGAGCTGTGTAGAGGAATGCCAGCAAAGAGACGAGGAGGGGAGGTATTCTGGATAGTGAACAGAATCCCCCTTAGCCTGACTAATAAAGTGAGCACACCTCCATGGTGTCCAGCTTCAAAGCCTAGCGGAAGGCTGTCCAGTTCTATCAGTGCTTCCCATATATTTGTGGAAGGAAGTCCACCCACTATTGTGCATTTGCAAAAATAAAAAAAAAACAAGAAATCACACACACAATACATCTAAAGCTGGGACACTGCAGCAACAGAGTCAAAGAAGCACACTCCCCACATTCCTCAATTTATATTTCTGTAATAGACTTGCTCCTCTCTTCATTTGCTCACACTCCTCTAGAGACCATTTTATCTTCACCCCAATCAAAACTTACCAGCAGAGCACATTAATACAAAACCCAAGAGAGTATTAGTCAGGTACTTTATACAAAAAAGTCAGCAAGGGAGTTATGAAGGCAGAGGGACTTAATGTGTTTTATGGAGAGGAAGGTTATAATGTGATGAAAGACAATAAGGAATTGAGGACATGGAAATAGAAATCCCAATAACAGTTGTTATGAGCTCTCATCTGCCTCATTAGACTGTGACTTACCTGCTTAATAGCAGTTACTGTAATCACAAAAAATAAAGGTAGGCCACTAGTGACTGGGCTGGTGGGGGTGTCCACTATCACCTGTAGGGGAGAAAAACATCTTACTTTACAGAAAGTTAATGTTAACACATATGACCTTCAACAGAAAGTCTACACCATTATTACAGCACATTACTGCAGCATGATGCTGTGGATGCAGCAAGAGCAGTGTGTGGTCATGGTTCAGAAGATGGAACTTGTCTTTTAAATCCAGGGTGTAGTCCATTTCTCCGAGCGGCTTCTACCATTTTGCATATGTACTCATCAGTAGGAAACACAAGGGAGACATTTACATTTTGAAGGGAAGCAAAAGGGGGTTCTGGGCCACAGAACTTTAATCAAGTGAGCTGAGGGCAGAATGCTTAATCTGTAGGCATGCCAACACTTCTGTTTCTCTGCCAAGACGTGGGAGAAAGCCAGCAGAAAGCTTTGTCAAATTCACCTTACCTGCCTGAGCTGAATGCTATAAAATCTACCTAAAGGTACAGTACAGGCAGATGTGCTGCGTTTTAAGGCTGGTCTCTAATAAGAATGTTGAACCAGTTATCATGCAATTCCAATATATAGTATTTTAACAGCAGTACCTGACAAAGGCACACAGCTAAAGTCCCGAATGGCCTTGTGTGTCTGTGAGACTCTTTAAACCATCGGATGGATTTACCCTGGTATTTCTGATCCTGAGGAATAAAGATTGGTTTTCCTCTCCTAAGCCGGTTTGATTATTATAGCATGCATACACACGCCACATCCAGCTCATTGATATTCTCATGAGAAGCACTACAAAGTGTCAGATAGAAATCAGCTCACCTCAGAGTGGGAAAGGCATTTTGATGCAGTCCCCAGTGTTTTCCCTCACCTACACTTCAACTGAGAGTAAAAAAAAAAAGGCTCCTAACAAACACAATCCCCCAATCTTTACCTATTCATACCTCCCACACTGACACACACACACATACAGAAGGCATAAGAGTACTATCCAACTGTAAATACAATAACTTGGAAAGACGAGTCAGTTCTAAACAGAATATTTGTCAAGGTGTAGAAGCAAAACTTATATACAATTTTAGTGGCTTGAGGTGATGAGAGCCAGAGATGAGGATGCTGAAAGCTTCAACCGAGTGTGGACATGAGAATGGTATATGGGAACTTGTGTTAAAGACTCGCACACTGCAATGGGCTAGGCAACAAGTGGATTATTGAATGCCTCTTGAGAAAAGCTTGGTTTACCCCAAGTCATGTGAGTCATGTAATCACCACAACATTTTCCTCAACAGTAATCTGATTAACTGAAGGGTAGTAATGAAAACTTAATATTTTATTTGTAACAAGTTGATATTTTACATTACTTGTTCATTTGACTGAATATAAAAACGATCATCACGATACGATACTATCCCAGTTAAGGGGATGACGATTTGATGTTTCCCAATATCACAGTCTCCCATGTTACAATTTGGATTTGATTCAATTTGTGAGCTAGTGATCGATATGAGACTATATCATACATTAATTGAACACAATGACATAAAATCACATTCACATAAAATCACAGCTTGTCAACAGTAATTATGGGAAACACTGTATGAAATAAGACTTTGTAGGCTTCCTTAAAATAATGCCATCAAGAATACATTTGATCAAGAATCAGAGTTGTGAACTACCCTGTAATACATCTGAACCATTGCTACCAGGTGCCATTTTTGTTATATCTGTCTGCATATTTGTGCAGCGGTTTTGTTTGATCTACCAATCACCATTGATGGTTGCATTTCAGGATGTCAAGGTTCATCAGTTCAAGATGTATCCGTTTCTTGAACATGCATACATCTTCCTGAATGTGTTCTGTACAATGCATCAGTTTTTGTTGTACATGGCTGCTTAGCATTTTAAACTAGATTTTGATTCTTATGCAAATGCAAGGCTAAACTGAAGACGGGAAATTATGAACTTGATGATAGGCTAACTCTGTACATTAATTGAAACAGAAGTTACTAACAAAAAAAAAAGAAAGAAAAAACTGTACACACATGACCTTATTGAAAGAAAGCAGTCCTCTACAAGCCGTTTCTTCACTTCTCTTTGGTTGCCCAAGAAACTGGCGAGAATCGTTTCCAGTTTTAGCTGGCTTGACATTTTTTATTGGTTCTTTGATTGACTTGTATCATGAATTCTTCCACAACATTCTCAGTTCATTGTGACAATACTGCAAAACTAAATTCTACAAAAAGAAACATTAGATTATCTTCCTAGAGTTGGTATTTCGTAGTTCGTCTGTGCTGATTTGCAACAATTCCCACCAAACCTAGAAACAGAAAAATACCATTCTTCCACTGCACCAACTGAAAAGCCAAAAAGCCAAAAATAGCTCAGCTATAAGAGTAAACTGTGTTGCTGCTGAAATGCTGGTGCGTTATGAGAGTAGCAGAGTAAAGCAGCACAAAGCCCTTCATCTGGGCAGAGAAGTGTGTCAGGGTGAGCGACAGAAAGCAGGGTCCAGGGACATCTCTATGGGTCCTTGTGTCCTCCTACCCAACCTCTCTCTTGCTCTCTCTCTCTCTCTCTCACTTTCAGTCTCCGACTCTGACAGTGCTCTACTCCCTTTCAGTCAAATTCGAGCAAAGACATACAGAGGCTATTTATAGGAGAGTGGTGCTTTTTTAATCAGCCTGTGTCTATTTGTGTCGCTCAGAAGTACAGAGGGCTCCCTGGCTGCTGACGTCAGCAGTGCAGCGCTGCAGAGAGATGGGGGTTATGTGAGACAGAACGGGAGAAAGAATGGCAGAAAGAAAGCAACCACATAATTTGAGGCATAAGGAGTACAGAATTGAGTCAGAGGATGGATGACATTTGGTTCTTGGTAGAGCATTTCCATAAAGCCGTACAAGGAATACGCGAATGTTTATTTTTGTCTGCAAGATGAAAGTACAAAAAGCAGCTCACAATCCGTGTACCTGTTTCTCACTGTCTAATATAATACCAGGCTGCATAGGGGGAAAAAAAAAAACACTGAGTAGTTAGGATAAGAAGCCCTCCAGAGAGGCGGGATTAGTGGAGAAATGCCAACTACACTGAAGATGGGTAAACACCATCAGCAAACTGAGGACACCCACTGACTCATACATCATGTGCACAAGCACACATATACATGTGTCCAAACACAAAAAGACGAACACAGTGCACACCACAAATCTTTGTGCAATGCGCAGCAATAATTTGTGCGGGTGATGCAGTCATGCTTGGTGCTTTACTCCCACATAAGTGTGCACCATTATCACATTATCATTTCAAGCATTTCTTCAACTGAAATATTCAGCATTTTTGTACACTGAAGAAACAGTCTGTCAGTTAAACGTGACACACTGTTTGTACTTGACTCATACAGCCCTATGTTTTTTTTTATTGCAAAGACTGAGTACACACACTTCAATCGATCTGGAGTTGTTTGAGAATAATGGAATTTATGAAAACATAAAAGTGTAAATCTCAGTGTGCTACAGTACTGGACGACTGGGAGATGCCACTCCGTGAGCTTGTTTAGTTGGGAAAGCTGACCCCCCCCCGCCGCCAAAAAAAAAATTAGATTACAAAAAATAAACAACGCAAACACATCAGTACCCCCATTCCCCCTCCTCACCCAACAAGCAGGTCCAACAGCAGCACCTGTTTACACTAGAGGGCTGTTTTCTGCCACAGTTTAATTCACAGCTAAAAGGAGAGAGGCAAATTTCCACTTCCTCAGATCAGCAAAGGACAGAGATAGAAGGATGATGGAAGTCCAAGAGTAGATGTAAAAATAAACTGTTTTCCTTCTTTGTTCCAAAGTCTACAAGACGCGGAGAGGACAGAAGAGGAGAAAAAGAGGTGATAGTCAAGGTGTTTTAGTGAGCATTTTTGGCCAACTCTGTGCTTTCACAGATCCGGAAACAGAATGTTCTATTTCAACACAAAGACAAAGCAAAGGCAATATTTTCAAACTGTTAGCTTACTATGTTGCATAGAATTTATCTGAAATAGTTTCATACCCCAAATCTCTCAAATGTAGCTCCCTACTTTGAACCTTAAAGCATCATTTCTGGACAACTACTTACCAACATGGTATTTCATGAAAGTAAAACTGACTCGCTTTTATTAACAGTCATAACGGCTGCTAACGCAAGTCCCACTTAAATGGCTTACTAATAATTTAACAATTCTGCTTCCAAGGAGACAAAGACCAGGTTTAATACAGCTTGTCTTCAAACTGAAACTGGTACTTACTAGATAAGATTAACCTTTATAAAAGGGTCCTGAAATTGAAATTCCAGAATTTAAAAATGACCACACTGACTGGCAAATCTCTAGTGTAAAAATCAGAGATTAACAAAGTTTTATTGAAATGGATTTCTCTGGACTAAATTAGATAAATGAGGATGCAAGTGACTGCAATAGGATTTCATGTGTGTTAATGTTTATGTTAGCCAATAAATGGAAGTCAGGAACTCTTAAAGCAATAAGGGAAGCTGTGGCAACTCTCCGCCAGCTATAATCACACGTATATTAATTTTTCACATCCTGTTACTGTTTCACACCTTCCAAGGCCACATAACAAATGTCATTCTTTCTTAAAATACTGTTATGGGGGAATGCAGCGGTCATGGAGACTGGGTTGGTTGCGAGCTTTGGCGCACTTACAGGTTTAGACTGATCAACAACATGGTTGCACCTGCTTCATAGTGTTGGCAGAAAATGCACCTTCATACAGAGGACATCAGTACACAAAACAGTCACAGTTAAGACTTACTTGCCCTAAATAGTTTGATCAAAGCCGATTTAAAGGTTGAGCTGGTTCACGAGATTTTCTTTCGTAAGGAAGGATAGCTGCACTGTGCACACACTTAGAAATGGATTTATGTCCAGTAACCATTATTTATTTTGACCTGTGAAGACTTCATATCCTGTTCAGATCACATACATGAATGATTCATAAGAAACATTGAGCTCCTCTGATTATATCAACACAAGCTGCAGGTAGACGGCAATAGTCAGAATTATTACTCACTGAGAGGTAAAACAGTCCCTGTCGATTGTGTGTGTTTGTATAATGAGTGAAGTGAGTGGTGAAGATGTATAATAAAATAAAATTATTGTGTTAAAGTAAAATAAATAAAGTTTCTCCCTCAGCACTCCCTCAGACATCATCTGATGAAAGAAAGACAATAAATTAATAGAAATGATTTTGATCAGTTACTGGGCAATTTCTTTTGTGTGAGAGTTAAGATGCGAGTATGTGTGTGTGTGTGTTTGTGCGTTAAGTTACTGTATTTGGTTTAAGAAAAGCTTTTAATTTATTAAACAAAAAAGCCTGACTTGCAGTTAAGCAAACAGAGTGATGCATCAGAGGCCTATTGGAGACGAGGCAACCTACTTGACTGGCCTTGTCAAGATATTTCAGAAATGAAACATAATGTGTCTCAGAAGTGCTCTGAAAACAATTTAATTTCAATGACAGAGGAGGAATAGCATGTACCAAAGTGTGTTGGGGTTTTTTTGAACCAAAGTTAAGCAAAACAAAAAGGAGAAAATGAGTATTCCAAATGGAAATGTCTAAATGCAGCAGTTTCGTGGATGGCTTTCATCAGTTCTGCAGTTAATGACTGAAAAAATTGGACATGGAGTAATACTAAAGCAGCTACCCATCATCTGGCACGTGGAATGGTGCTTTAGGTGCAAACAGTCTTTAAAGACTTTACAGACTTTAAAGCTAAGTTTTATTTCCCCATTTGTTAGATACTTTACATGAGTGTATCCTAGTTTGTGTGATTAAAAATTGCTTGAATGATCGATGTCTCATCTGCCTCAAGTACCACTTCTTAGGAAGAAGTTTTTATCATTAATGAAATGGAGAGGTATGTAAAACCTTTGGATCATTTCAGGAAGCTTCCATGCATAAGTATGCTGGGCAATCGTCTCATGACTAGCAGGTTGACAGTTATAGGCAGGTGTATGTGGCATGTGTAAACAAAATTCTCATTGGAGTACACTTGGTCCCAGTTATCCAAATCAATGACCAGTTTATCTTCTTTTGAGTTGGCATACAGACAAAATATTTATCTTACCTGCACCAGGAAGATGATAAGGAAGTAGAAATTGGCAATTCTCCTAAACTGCTCAAACAGGTTCTTTGGTAGAAAGTTCCAGACTGTATACTGAGTGGAGAAAAGAGAAAACATGAGTGTAGGTGACATAGAATTACATTATTTTTTTTGTTTTGTCTTTTTTTTTTGTTTTGTCTTTTTTTTTGTTTGTTTGTTTTGCTTTGTTTTCTTTTGGGGGGGGGGGGCATCATTGTTGCTCTTTTCTCAGAAATTGTCACCTTGTGTTTTTCAACTAATTTCTGTTACATACAAGAAAGGTTTGTGTGCATTGTGTCTGAGCATGGAAAGGAAAACAGAAAGGCAACTTAAATGGCATCGAGTCTCTGTTCTTTAGACTGCCTAGAGAGAAGGACCTTGGGGGCTACATGTATTCCATTGATTTTGGATTATGTTTATTCCCTTGTTTTGGCTAGTCTTAAAAGTGGAGCTAAAGAACTTATGACTATTTTTGTTTTTTTTTTTAAGTGGCCATGACTGCTGGTACTACCAGGGAGGAAAGGAAAGCAACAGTTTACTCTAGCTAAATTTTTGAAGACGTCTGGACATATCCTGTTGGTAACTGAGGTAGATAACAAATACTACAATGGTGAAACGCAAATACAAACACATGCCTGCACATTCACTTGCAACCGCACTTGCAAATGGCATCGAGGCACTGATTGTGCAGGGGAATGTCTGCATGAGGGCAGTGTTGAAATGCAACGACAGCAGAATGACCCATCTCATTTTCGTAGAGAAAAGAGAGTAAAAGTAATGAGAAAAGGGGGGAGGGGGCAGCAGTAACAGGAGCTGAGTGTGGTAGTGCAGCAGCAGTATGAGGAAAGGTGGGGATTGGTCATTGCACAGTGCAGAAGCAACAAGATGATGAAGAGCAGAGGCAGCGGGGAGCATAAAAACTACAGCTGGGGTAATTAAAGACTGTTTACCCTGACATACTGGCAGGAGCCAATTGATCAGCCCCTCTTCACCGAGCCCCTCTGCACCACTATAAATCCCATGGCTATCTTTCTCTCACAACTCTTCTTCCTCCTCATTCCTTTCAATTATAATAGCCATAAGCCAGCCAACAGCACCTTCCTGAGCTTGATGTTAACATGGGTTAGATGGGTAGGACTTAGCAGAGAGGAATTCTATCCAAGAGAAACAACCACATCACCTATCCTTTGAGGACATTAATAGCAGCAATGCATTTCACTGCCACTCAGTGCTCCCCTGACAGATAAGTGATCACTTTCAGTTGGAAGTTAGATAAGTATGTGGGGAGGCAGAGGGAACTAAAACTAAGATTGAAATATATGGAAACGCTCAGGACTGTTCGAGAATTAATTTTGGATTCAAAATGTTAAACAACAGAAAAAAAAGTGTGAAGCACAATCTACAGGCAAATGAAGAATGCCAACAAAAGTATATACATTTCAACTTGGCATAGGGCCAAGAGAGAGGTCCTGCCAAATTTATTTGAGGTCTTGTACACAATTAGCATTAACATGTCTCCTGGGTGATCTGATTACAAATAGGCAGCTTTCCATGTCAGTTGCCTAGCCTTATAATTCATCACCACCATGTCTTTAAGTGTCTGCTTGAGACTAAATCACTTCACTCCATATTGAAATAAATATAAACATCATTTCCATTTTGAAAGATGAGGTGTGTTGTTTCTAACCAGCCACACGCAGCAGTCCACTTTTAATGCCTCCATTGTTAAAATTTAATTACTTACACTTAAGATGTCAGTCGAGTAGGCAGACTCTTAGTGGGGCCTGCGACATTTTTGCATACAGTCCCTATAAACAGCTATGAACACCAGCAAATGTGCTCTGAGCAATCAGATCTCTTAGCGTCCTAAATGCGTTTTGGGTGCAATCACATTTGTACTCTCATCACATTGAAATGGGTCAGCAGAGGTGCATGCTAATGTTAGATGTAAGCAGGGCTGGAGTGCACTTCTTACCTTAGAGGAAACGATTCTGTTGTCACAGAACTTGGGTGGGATGAAAGCCTCATCAGCTGGACAGGACCGATGACCAATGTAAATTGTCCTACTGTCTACTCTTCTCTCATCACCACCAAGCTACACAAAAGAAGGCAAAGAGGGGACATGTTTGTAACTACAGTATATTAGATGTTAGAGGTTGAATCAGCTGTGTAAAATGTAACAAAGCATGTATAATCTGAAAGACAGGCATGGAGGATCTGAAAAATGTTATGGCCAACATAAATGTATAGTGTGACAAATCCTGAAGTCCATAAACAGAATGTAGAGATTAAAATTTTCTGCTGTGGAAAAAAATAAATAAAAGACAAATACTCGAGAAGCACTCTTCTGAAAAATAGTCATGCACAATCCAATAATTCATGGAGGGAGAAAGGTGGATGGTAGCAGCCAGGGGGGGAAAATGCTTTGCTCAAATTTATAGGTCAAACCGTCTTGTTGTGACACAGACCAGTTGGTTATGTGTAAAGTCATGGACACACAGTAACAGCTCAAAGAGAAAGATTTCAAAAGAGACATGCAGGACTCCTTTAAATAAAGTGACAAGCGGCTGGGGCATTCCTCTTCCATATAAGGTAGGCAGGGTAAATGACAGAATATGCTTGGCTGTTGTCAGAACTTTACAGAAGCTCTTCTCGTGAATTTAAAATTGAGACCATGCTGTTGGTTACATTTAATTAACTAATTAATGTATTTATTAATTTATTTAATTTACAAACGACAGCTATTGCTATCATAAAACCACCATTAAAAATGACCAGGACGACATAAAGGCCATATTATACTTTAGTCTAACTTTCAATCAGACACAAAATGGGCGAATACTCGTCTTATGAGTGGAGGTCCATGCAGGACTGAGAGGTAGTGCATAATTGGGAAAAGAATTAAAAAAAAAAAAAAAAATGTTCTCTGAATTTCACTGCATCTTCTAATGCATTACCCTGTGATTGTTTCTTTTTCAAGGGTCCTATTTGCTATGAAAAGAAATATGATCATGGATTACATATTTCAACACTGATGTGTAAAACATATATAAAGTACCATATACATACATATACATATATATATATATATATATATGTATATGTATATAAATGTATGTAGGGAGAGAGAGAAAGAGAGAGAGACCAGGCAGTGTTGAAATATGTAAT
>JBAMYA010000002.1:4459363-4472541 GCA_037176975.1 Arrhamphus sclerolepis | reverse complement strand
AAGCAGCCGCTCTCCACCTCAGTCATTCCACCTTAAAGCAGCCGCTCTCCACCTCAGTCATTCCACCTTAAAGCAGCCGTTCTCCACCTCAGTTATTCCACCTTAAAGCAGCTGAGAATGACATCATACTCTTAATAATCTTATCTTCATGTGGCCTAAACAGGAATACTAATGTGTCTTTGTCAGTTTACACAAAAGCGTTATAACATGTACATTCACTTTTCTATACAACGATCTATTTTTCAGTTATCAGTAATTTGCTGAAGAGAAACTGCAACAAAAATATCGATATTATCACCCTGGTAACGATGCAGTACTGATACTCTGCTACTATCATGAATCAGTACCAGAGTCAGAGGAATCATGCGTATAAACCAGCAGAAGCAGCCAGAATCAGCAGCATTTTTATTTCCTCGTTCAGACTGGAAGGAAGTGGAATCTCAGTGGGCCTCAAAAACAAAAGGGTAAACGATTACATTTAAAAATAATTAACAGATGGGCGCAGGCTGGGGAGGGAACGGAGAAAGAAAAAAAGATATTATTTTCCACATACGACTGCTTTCTCTCCCCTTTGGTGTGGAAAGTAGATTCAAGAACACTTTTAAATAATTTGTTCAATTTGTTCCACAGCCAAAGAAATGCAGCTTGCTGGAAATTCAGATTCATTAAAACTTAATTAATATGCATCATTATGTAAATGAGGTTGCAGTTAATGAGTTCTTAAAAGAAGTCTTCCTTAATTAGTTCACTTTTAATGGCATCATCATTTATCTTTTTTTCTTTGAAGCTGGATGACGGAAGTGGCCGCTCCCAAAAGTACTTTGGTGTTTCTGTATTTTTAAACTATTCTGATTTGTTCATTTTATGGGATGAAAGAAACATTTAGGTGGAACGTAAATGTGGGAAACTCAGGCTCCTTGATTGTATTTGCAGAAAAGCTTAAACGCTGGAGCTGAGACCCGGCCAGGGCGGTGAAGGTCCCGAGTCCAGGATCAATTCAGGTCTGTGTTAACACAATGCCAAGAGGGAAAGACATCAGCAATGGGGTTCCTGATTCTTGTCGGAAAGAATGATTAGACCATTTCCAACATGAGTCATGTTTTGCAGTTATTTCAAAGCAGCCCCCTTAGCTAAATGACAAAGGTGAAACAGAGTCTTTGCTAAACCAAAGGTGTTTTACTATTTCAACCTGGGCCACATCATCACCATGGTTACTGTTAAAGGCCACATCATCACCATGGTTACTGTTAAAGGCCACATCTTCACCATAGTTACCGTTAAAGGGCCACATCATCACCATGGTTTACTGTTAAAGGCCACATCTTCACCATAGTTACCGTTAAAGGGCCACATCATCACCATGGTTACCATTGAAGGGCCATATCATCACCTTGGTCTGGTCAGAACCAGGTCTGGAGGAAACCAGAACCACAACCAGGTCTGGAGGAAACCAGAACCATGTCTGGAGGAAATCAGAACCATGTCTGAAAGAAACCAGAACCATGTCTGGAGGAAACCATTACCAGAACCATGTCTGGAGGAAATCAGAACCAGTTTCTCTACTGACTCTTACAGTCTGGCTCTAACAGTGAACAAGTCTCATTGGTCTTCATGTTAAAATGTAAAACAGTACAACAGAAATAAACATTTACATTCTGGTATCTATGGGCTCACATCCATCCATCCATCCATCCATCCATCCATCCATCCATTATCTATACTTGCTATTTACTGTGCAGGGTCACAGGGTCTCCTGGAGCCCATCCCAGCCCACTTTGGATGAACATTTTTTTCTATTAAAGTCCATTTTTCCTTTTTTTAATATGTTATTTGATAAGCATGGTGATGATGGACACCCCTGACAGAAGATAACATTTCCTCTTCAAGTATTTTGTTGTGTTCAGACTGATCCATGATTCTGATATCAAATCAATACACCTAAAACCATGCCCATATCATGATGCTTGCTCCACCGTGCTTCACTGTGGCTTAAATTCAGTGTTTGCGAGTTGTCTGATAAACCGTCTGTGATCTCCATCCATCCATCCATCCATCCATCTTCTTCCACTTATCTGTAACCGGGTCACAGGGTCTCCTCTTGTCCTGGTTTCAGGTCCGTTAGTCCTGGTTTCAGCTCCTCTAGTACTGGTTTCAGGTCCCCTTGTCCTGGTTTCAGCTCCTCTAGTCCTGGTTTCAGGTCCTCTAGTCCAGGTTTCAGGTCCCCTTGTCCTGGTTTCAGCTCCTCTAGTACTGGTTTCAGGTCCCCTTGTCCTAGTTTCAGCTTCTCTTGTCCTAGTTTCAGCTCCTCTAGTCCTGGTTTCAGGTCCTCTAGTCCTGGTTTCAGGTCCTCTAGTCCAGGTTTCAGGTCCTCTTGTCCTGGTTTTATCTTATATGTGAATATATGTTTTTATATATCCCTCCATGTTCATTTTATAATTTTTTTTAAAAATTCTGTTAAATTTAATTTAATTTGTGTGTTTTGGCCTTGTTAATTCTGGAAGCCGTGTTAAAGTTTGGGTTATATCTCTACGCGGTTGTTATGGGCAGTACAGGTTTTTAAAGTCACGTGGACATATGTGTTGGTGGTAATTACTAAAACCTGCTGCCTTTGTGGACGTGGAGTCACAGAACGGGTGAAGGCTTTTTAAAGATTTTATTTTCTATTAAGGAGTCTCAGAAGTCTATCTACATGTTTTAACCACACCCTCCATGGAGACCTGCGGCACCTCCACACTGTGTTTATGGTTTATTCTGGACATGTGAGAGTGTCGTGGATACATGCAGACAACACTGACCTTCTGCAGCATGGTTCCACCCACCAGATTCCTCCATCCACCAGTACCTCTAGCAGACAAATATAAATACGCCCTGCTTCAACGGCCAACTTCACTTTAAACCGTTTCTTCCTCACAACACTTTCTTTTTTCTTCCTCCTACCAGCTGAGCAGAAGGTGACGTCTTCCTCGGTGATGAGTGTCGTTAGCGGCAGCTTCAGCAGACGGTTTTAATTGCCATCTGTTCAGAAATGTACCTGGTGTGTTCACAAACGAAACGTTTAGCAAGCCAGAGGAAAGGAAGGAAATTTAACCTGGTTAAGATTCTGAGTTATTAACACTTTACTGGAATAGAAGAAGAGGAAACCATGGACATGTTTACTGCCTCAGAACTTCTGAGGCCAGGAAGAGTTTGGAGGGGCTCCAAACTGGAGCCACGGCACATAAACCCGCTCAGATTTATTTATATAGCGCATCTAAAAGCTACAAATGTTGACCAAAGTGATACACATACAAATAAAACTATAATGTATAAGTCAGAGGTGTCAAACTATATTTCATACTGGGTCACATCAACAGCATGGTTACTGTTAAATGGCCACATCATCACCATGGTTACCCTTAGAGGGTTATTTTATACTTTCTCAACCAGCTATGTTGTCAGATTTCACGCTAGTTCCTGGACTTTCACCGTAATGTGATATTTCACAAAATCTTTCAAACAAAATATATACTTTTGTACTAAAATCACATTTTTTTTATTCTTCCAAAATCCACCCATCCATCCACCCAACGTGGGATTTTCAAAAAGAAAGTTGGAGGAAGAAAGAAAAGTTTGTTATACTTCATTTCTTTTTCAAACACGCAGTCTTTTACAGTATTATAGAAAAGCAGCACAGTTACTTAGGTAATGTTAGCGTTCTAGAAACTTTGATTTACAAGTTTGCAAAGCAATGACATAACAAACCTTTCTTTTTGGTCCCCCTAGTGGTCTGGAGCACTTCAGTTTTGCGGAGCCATTTTGCTGTTGTTTTTCCTGTGATTGCAGCATTTTGTTTGTGGTTGCAGCATTCTGTTTGTTTGCATTTGTTTTGTTGATTGTAGGTTTTGCTTCGGTTTTCTGTTATTGCAGCATTTTTTTTGTTTGCAGCATTTGTTTTTTGTGATTGCGTGTTTTGGAGTTTGCATCATGTGTTTGCAGCTCGTTTTGCCGTTTGCTGCATGTTTACATTTCTGTTTGCAGCATTTTTCTGATGCATTTGTGTGTTTTTTTTTTGTGTGTGTGTGTGTGTTCGCGTGTTTTGGAGTTTGCATCATGTGTTTGCAGCTCGTTTTGCCGTTTGCTGCACGTTTACATTTCTGTTTGCAGCGTTTTTCTGATGCATTTGTGTGTGTTTTTTGTGTTCACACGTTTTGGAGTTTGCATCATGTGTTTGCAGCTCATTTCGCCGTTTGCTGCGCGTTTGCACCTGTCGGCCACAGTACTTTTCTCATCTTTTATTGTCAAGTAAAACATTTCTGTGCCCTAAGGTCAACATTGCCACATTAAGAAATGAATGACAAAATCTTTGCTTTTTCCGCTTGTCAGACACAAAGGCAATGGGCACCAACTCAGCTGCAGAGGCAGCCAAAATCCTCGCAGAAAACCGCAGACTGATGCGAGAACAGAAGGAACGGGAGGAGCAGCTAAGGATACAGAGGGAGGAGGAAGAGAGGTGAGGTTATTGAAGTCATTTAGTAAATCTTTTTTTTCCCTATTACTGCAAATGTTTTTGATGGGGCAGATCTAACAAGAAGAAGAATTATTATAGATACAACATAATGCAACTATCATTTGCCACTATCTTAAGCGAATGAATCTTCTAAGTTTACTAGAAAACGTTATATACCTATGATTATCTTCAAATTTTAAGGCTGCTTGTTTTTTGATTAAGGCTGAGACAAGAAGAAGAGAAGCGTTTGGCAGAGGAGGCCCGACTCAAACGCCTGGAAGAAGAGAAGAGGCTTGCAGAGGAGAAAAGAATTAAAGAAGAAGAAGATGCTCGTCTAGCAGAGGAAGAAAGGAAAAAACTAGCAGAAGAAGAAGCACAAAAACAGGCTGAGCTGCAGAAAGAGCGGGAGGAGGCTGAGGCCAGGGCCCAGGAAGAGGCAGAGAGGGTCCGTCAGGAGAGAGATCGCATCATGCAGCAAAACCAGCAAGAACGCATGGAAAGAAAAAAGGTATAATGATTAAATGAATGACGGAACCTTCCGGTAATACAGATGTCACATTATCAAATGAACTGATGTTTTTAAACTAAAAAGAATATTTCTACCAGTACAACAACAGAAACTGATATGAATTGTCACAATATGCCATCCGCTTGTATGTATTTAATCATTAACTCTTTAGATCTTATTTTTTCAAGATCCTTCACCACATTTGCAATATTATTATTTAAAATATTAAAATATTTTTTTTGTGTCTTTCAGAGAATTGAAGAAATAATGAAGAGAACTAGGAAAGGGGACCAAAATGAGTTAAAAGTACGTACACATTCAGTCATTCTACAGTAAATGTTTGACAGTTTTGTAGAGAGCCTTCTCTAAACTGATTACGTCTTGTCTGTAGAGAGATGATGATAAATGTGCACAGGAGAATGAAGATGATGAAGAGGACCAGATAAACTGTGAAACCAAAAGTAAGTGTTCCCAGCTTGAGATCTTTGTGTCACTGTATTTGTTGAATTTGGAGTGATGATGTCTTACCCCACATTTTTTGCTGTATATTACATACTGCCTAGTCCCAAAAAAACAACTCAAGTCACCACCTTGATTTAACTAAGCAAATAAGAGACTCCATTAGAAAGCTGGCAGCGGGTGTTTTACTTCAAACTGATACAATGAGGATCTTACGATGTGAACAGGGGTGTCGGAAGATGCATCATGTGCTTGTGGAAAATATGTTAAACTGTTTCAGAAGGGTGAAATTATTGGTTTTCATTAAGCAAACCCAATGGGAAGAAATGCAGCTGGAAAGAAAATCTTGAATGGTTGGGATGGAGATGTCATAAAATGTTTGCCAAAATAAAAAAAAAGGAAAAAGTTGATAGAAGTCACAACATTGTTTTAGCAGTGGAAGTAAAGATTTAACAGCTGTGTAGTTTTAAGTGCAAACTCTGCTCTTACTCAGTTCACAGTTCCCTGGAGCAATCAATCAAACTTTATTTCTAAAGGGCTTTTCAAACAAAAATAAAAATTGTAGCACAAAGTGCTTTACATGTCCATTATTGTCATTGTCCAAACAGATGACTCTGATGAGGAATCTGACAAGGATGATCTCTCCTCTGGTGAGCCCGTGGTGAGCCAGGGAGAACCCCCCGGCAGTGTTAATGGAAAATCAGAGACAGAGGACAAGGAGAATAAAAATGACACAAGCACAGACGACACTCAGGCAGTAAGGTATGAAAGTGACACCTCTTATCTCAAAAGTTGTATACTTCTGTTATGATGCAGGATAACCTCTCTGCAGTTTTGCTGAATCATGCTGCACTGAGAGAAGTCTGTATTCTAGACAACTCTCATAACTTTCTATTAAGCTTGAACGTGGTTCTGCAACTGATTTATGCTTCCGTGTCAAAGCGATGGCGTAAATACGCCGTAGGGGTGAGTCCTTGGCTGTAATCGGTGCTGCACCCTGACACGTATCTCTCTCCCATTATACCCATCATGTTGACACAGACAGCAACAAATGTGATTAGGTCTATTAGTCTAAGACTTGCTCAGCCAGTCAGTATTTGATCTACATCCTGCATCATCTCTCTTAAGTTTTGTGCTGTCAAATTTTCTTTAAGAGTTGATGGAAATCCAACTCCATTGGTTGTAAACCCCAATTTTTTTTTCAGACTGATACATATGTATTACCATACATAAACTCTTAAATCTTCTCTCCTCCTCTTCAGTCCAGTCCCTAAGGGCTGCCTTGTTGGGGGTTCTGAATTCCTGAATGAGCAGGACTCTACCAAAGTGGAGCTAGTCTCCAGTCTCAATGGGAAGTCCAACCAGTGGAGCTTTGAGGAACTCATTGACGTCAATGGTCACTCCAAGGCTCGACCCCTCATTGAGACAGAGGACTGTAACCCGGTGCTGATCAACTGTGACGTGAACTCCGATGAGCCCAGGGTGGTCGAAGACAAGGGAACCCCAGTCAATACCCTGCATTCCTCTAATCAGCCCATTGAAGCCATGTCTGGTGAGGTGTAACATAAACTACTTCACATGCTCACATTGTTCCCCTTAACGATAACCTCTAACTGTCTTTTCCTTTGTGCCTGCAGAGATGTGATGATGCAGTAAATGTTGAGAAGCCCCTTAAAGTTGCACTCCTAAAGTTCCTGTCCAGCTGAGCTCCTGAAAAGCTTTCTCTTCTTTCTACTGTCTTTGTGTTCACAAGATGAAGTGGAAAGACCACCCCAAGTGCTACATTTCCCCATATACAATGAGGAAACAAATATATTAAATTTATATATGAATAAATGTTATTCTTCAGGGAAATGAGGTATATTCCTCCAGCATTCTTGTCCTAGGTCTCTTTCTTCTTCCACTTGTGTAAAAGTCTCTATTTTCTTCAATGTTTGGTCCAAATATATTTTTTCTGTTTTCATTTTTTAAGAGTTTTGTTTTTTGTCAGTGGTGCATTGTTGTAATTTATTAACTGTTTTGCTTCTTTGTTATTATAATTATTGTTATTCTCTAGTCCCCGCTCCCTCCCCCCTCCTAATTTTCTTGGTCTTGTACGAGTTTTTCAGCACATCAGGCTGTGTTAACTATATTCTCATTTATTGGAAGAAATATTACATTCAGTTTTATGAACTTCCCACCCTTTGCATGTGGTTCATCCATAGTTGACCAGTTGCATTGTGCAGCATCCAGTGATGTGGCCTTACCCCCACCACACCCTGAATTCTAATTTCCAAGTGCAAATATAGAAATATGCTTATGCTGAAGGTCAAACAAATGTGATTTAGTAATCTCCCATCATG
Organism: Arrhamphus sclerolepis; assembly: GCA_037176975.1. Taxonomy (NCBI): domain Eukaryota; kingdom Metazoa; phylum Chordata; class Actinopteri; order Beloniformes; family Hemiramphidae; genus Arrhamphus; species Arrhamphus sclerolepis. Next base: position 4,464,746 of record JBAMYA010000002.1, on the reverse strand, counting down.
CACCAACCACTGTGAGTGGATTCCACCGTCATGAATTCAGTCTGAGAGGTTCCGTCTTTACTTTTCACTATTCCTCGTTATCTGGTGTATTTTCTTCTGTGACCACCAGAGGGCTTCATGTGCACAAAAGTGTCATTTCAATTCCTAACTAGTTTTTCGTGAACGTTCAGTAAAGTTTCAACAGCGTGTTTATATGGGGTTCATGGTCAACTTAGAACTTTATGTTTTACATATGTATATAGAATTAATGTTTACTAACATAACTTGCATGGCATTCTGAGTGGGATCTAGTTTTAGTCTCATTTGACTCTGTAGCATCTGTAACACCAAACTGTAACCAGAACTGTAACACACTCATTTCAGATACAGTGAATTTAGTTTGTTTTTTTTTCATGGCTGCTTCTGAGCTTCTTAAAACAATACGACAATACTTTGTAGAATTTGAATGCTTTCACCGTTCTCCTAAAATGTTTGAAGTTTATTTTTACTGAAATTAGGAAAGATCTTTTTTTTCTTTCTCAAAACTGTTCTTTTGCCAGTGTGACTTTGTCTTTGATTCCAACAACCTTCCTCCATACACTAGCTGCTACATTTGACAAAAAATGCATTTCAGCAAATCTTTTTATAATATATATAAATTGGCTTTGTTTATATCTGAAAATACATTTCTACATTTATTTAAGTGGTATGTGTTGTGTATATAATCAGTATTAGGCAAATGAAGCCATGTTTAGGATGGAGTGGCTCAGGTTATGGATAGTTCTAGTCTCTGTGTTGGTGAATATTAGGTTTCAGGTTGGCTTGTGGCTTGTGACAGCGTAGTCAGCTTGGGGCCTGTTCAGCCAGGAAACCCAGCATTTAAATAAAGCTCTTTTTTTCCAAAGGAGATCTGCAAAGCAGTGGGCTAGATGGGGGATCCATCATACACTTCCTAAAATATGGTGCAATGAATGTTTGTTCATTAGACTTTCATTACCATATCAACAAACTCTAGACTAAACAAGTGGACATTTGCACATCAAGATGAGCCAGTTCGATCTTTGATAGCAGTCGCGGTTGTGCTACAGGACTTTTAATGTCACTGGAAAAAAAAGAAACATCAGAGGATGCAGAGATGAATGTCGGCTCATCAGCTCAGGTTTTCAACTGTTTCTGCTGTAGTACAGAGACACATCCACCAAACAAAAGATGTGCTCAGACTTGATTTCCCAGCAGTTTGCTGTCGTTTAATTTTCCATTAACTTTATAGAAGTGTTGAAATTCCTTTTGCTTGAACAGTCCAAGCATGAGACTTTTTGGTTGTTGTCGTGTTCTCTGCTGGCTAACTAAATTCCTTTTGTACATATTGACTCTGGGCCTTTTGTTATCTTAGCTTTGATCCATGAGCGCTAAGAATGTAAAGGACTCCATAACCGTCCTGCGTTATGTAAACATCCCTCAGAGCTGCTTGCTTTCAGCATTCATATTATTGTTGGAAACACAGGACTGCACTGTTGTAGATGACTTTATACTGAAGAGGAGCTTTACTGTATAGATAACACGAAGACAACCGGGCAGAGCTGTGTGAGGTTTCTGTTGAGAGGTGAAATTATCTAATTCTGTCCATTGCTCTGTGTCTCTTGTTCTCATCAATATTCATTCAGTCATACTTTTAAACCTGCATATACCCAAACTGCCAGCTTGACCCAAATCCTTCCTCCTTTAACGCTTCTTAGGCTCATGAGTAGGACCGGTTGGGTGGATTTGTAGTTGCTGCTTGAACAGATTTGTTACTCATTCCAGATCCTGCTGCAGCTTTGAGAACAGAGCTGGTCATCAATGTTGTCCATAATTAATAGGATAGAACTGTGCCTTAGATTGAATATTTAGTATTTTTATTTAATCAGAAAGTGTGTCCTTACCTCGGCCTCGACAATCAGTCTACTCAACCAGGACAACTGAGTGAATATGAATATTTCTTGGAAATATCTGGTTATAACCCCATGTCCATAAATAAAATTTGTATTGTACATATTTCTAAAGAGAACTGAGATGATACCAACTGTTAATAAAGTATTGCAGAAAAATATTCCTTTTGTCATGTTTCTGTTTGTTGCTTTAAAGAATGTTGCTTCTTTTTTCATTGGTTGAAACAGATCAAATTTTGACTACTTGAAGTTTATTTTCTTAGCATCAGTCTCAATGACTTACAAGTGTATATTAATTTCACAAAACATAGTTGAAACTCACAATCCATTCAAACATTCAGAGATGTTTAGCAGATTATTAATCAAAGCCGGTATCTATGAGTAACAGCAGGAGGAAAAACAAAACAATGCTCACAAGATTTCAGTAAGGCCCTAAACAGGCTTTTCTTACAAGAATCTAGGCAAAGTTAGACTATAATGGTGCACATCCAAACCCAAAACAGAACCTCCCTGCCATGTAACTGACCCCTGGTAGATAAATGAAAGCTAGTGCATTACAGGTTGAAACAACCTCAATTTTGCAAAGAGAAGCTTCACCGTCTCCTACGAGTTGCTTTGGTGCACTTCTACTTTAAACCAAAATCCTCTGCGTTGATTTTACAGCTTCTTAGCGCAGTCGGGGCAGTAAATGTGATCCCCGTTGATGACAAAGCGCTTGTTGGCCAGCGACAGGGAGCACTTCTTGCAGTTGAAGCAGTACTCGTGCCAGGAGTATCCCTCATAGTTCACCACATTGGTGCCATGGCCAAATCCTGCACAGACGGACACAAAGACGTCGGTAAATTTACATTTTCATGACAATTATGTACCTGTTGTGAGGGTTCTTGCCATCTCAGTTGATAGAACAAGAGAATATTCAGTCATTTAAAATGCAGGACTAGAGATTTGCATATGCAGCATAAAATCCAGCTGTATCCAAGATATTTATGCAGTAAGCCAATGTTAACAGCACAAACCTCCAGTAGAAAACAGACCTTACTCTGCTGTTATAGGTTTTATTTAAAAAACAAACAAAAAAAAACATCACATATTGTTTGCATGAATACACAAATTCTGAGTCCTTACATGTGAAGATGAGTTGCTCCAACAGCTTATATTAAAACACAAGTGTATATATTGGTGTATAATTACAAGCTTTAGGTCTTTTCCCTCTATTGTAAACGGTATAAATGTGCATTTGTTTGCTGTTGCATTCTGGGATCTAGTTCAGATGTACATATAAGTGTTAATAGAAACTTTTAGGTTTTCTGATTTTTATTCAACATAATGTGATGTTTCAGGAACTAAAACATCCTTAACGACAGTACGCTTTGTGATGGCAAAAAGAACAAGAAGAGTCTAGTGAGTTTTCAGATCTTCAAGTCCTGTAAGAACATCCATCATTCATGCGTCCTCATCACTGATCCATCATAATCTTCAAGAGGAAGGAACCCCAGCATGTGTTTTTTTTCTTTCTTTTTTTAAGATCAAGTAGAAGGAAGTGATAAATCTTCTTTTCTTCTTCTTCACTCTGCTAAACATTCAATGCTCTGCCGGGACATTTCATTTTATTAAAATAAGGGTAAATGTTGAAGCTGTACCAACCTGTGATTGGGTTCTTGCAGCCATGGCACTTTTTGGCCACATCAGCCTTGTAGCACTCCACACAGTAAACTTGGTCCTCATGGGAGGTGAAGCGGATTCCTGACAGAGGTTTATGGCAGGTCTTGCACACAAAGCACTCGCTGTGCCAGGGCTGGTCCTGGTAGCTGATCCCTCCAGAGGTGATGGGCTTGATAAAGACGGGATAGGAAGATGTCGATCATTGTGTCAAAGGTAACAATTCTGGAGTTAAATGAGCTGCGCGAGGGCACAGATTTATGTTCAAGAAGGTTCTACCAGGCAAACGGCAGGAAAAATGTCCGCAGAACATGCACAGTGATACAGTCAGGACCTGCACCTGCTTGCAGTGGAAACATTTCTTGGCAAACTTCTTATCATGGCAGGGGGCACAGAAGATGTCATCTCCCTTGGCCAAAAAGCTCTGTGTGCGGATTGGCTGCTTGCATTCAAAGCAGGTGAAGCATTCCTCGTGCCAAATCTTGTTCTTGTACTCCACGTTCTGGGCCCCTGTAGCAAAAAGTGCATGAATTCAATCATTTAAATTACACTTTAACATCAGTTACTATTGCCCACTTTTGATTCCCTTTAGCTGGTTTTTGGAGGGTTAAAATCATTTTTATGTGTCCAGCATTATATTTCTCTACCAGCAGTGTGATGCTCTCACTGTTTGAGCCTTAAACCCAAGATTTATTGAAGCACACCCACCTGGCATCACCACCTTGTAGCATCCTTGGCAACGGTTGCCATCCTCCCGGGAGCCACACTTGCCACACATTACCTTGCCGTCATCCCGAGCACTGAAAGGCTCACCGGCCAGCGACTTGTAGCACTTGACACAGCGGAAGCAGTCCTCGTGCCAGTAACGGTTCTTGTGGTGTAGTTCCTGGGCAAAGAATGAAGGATAAAGTGTCCATATTTTCACATATTTAACAGATTATTTTGTAACTTGGCACCTGTGTTGGAAGATGGAAAGCCTTAGATCTAACATGCACAACAGACACTTTACTAACTTCTTTGCTATTTGCTTTGCATGAGTGCAGTGACATTGAAAGCAGACTGTCATGGCATGTTATCTCATTCTTCTCTCACCTTGGAGTCTGCACCAATGGGGCGCTTGCACTCTGCGCAAGTGTTGGCGCAGAGCTTATCGAAGCACTTGGTGCACACGTGCTTCTCATCCTTCTTCACATACTTTTTCCCGTGCAGGTTGTCCCGGCAGTAGTAGCAGTCAAAGCGATCAGTCATGGTGGAGGTTAGGTGAGTCGTGGGACCTGAGAAAACCCAAGAGAACAGAGTCGTTGGGTATAAGGAGCTTCTCGGTGTTATGTCTCCTTTTAAGCACCAGAGGGGGATAGTGCTGCCTTCTCTGACACAGCTGACTCAATAAACAATGCCTGTCAAGGTTAGGAAGTCACATTCAGCAGAAATGTATGCATTTTATTCCTATAGCATAAAAGAACGAGGAATAAATAATAAAGTCAGCGCAGCTATAAATCCCACACATATTATTAGTGTGATTAACAGCACAGAGACAGTGTACATTTTATCTGACCTCTGTATTTTTATACATATTACTAAGTCGTTTTGAGCCTCTAATGGAGAACATGTGTTCTTCCTGTATTCTCCCATTAAGACACTGAGATTTGGTTCTTCCAGTGGAATACCAAATTGATGAGAGAAGTGTGAGAGAGGTGAAACAGCAGCCCAGTTGTCTGTCCTGCGGCCTTTTTTTTTTTTTTTTTTTTTTTTTTTTTTTCTTTTTTTCCCCCCCCCACCTAGAGAGCGGAAAGAAAAACGCCTCCCCCCCAAACCCC